>CAJNOL010002291.1:0-41917 GCA_905250125.1 Rotaria sordida | reverse complement strand
ATTTTGTTTTTGATATAACTCTGCAACGCAATGTCGTACAGACTTGATTTTTTTTTCATTAGAAAGAGCAAAGTATCTAGTGCAAAAATATATAAAAGAATTTGATTTGTAATGCTTTTCAAAGGCCACAATAGTTTTAGAACACAATGCTCCGAAAAACTCTTCCGTAACTTTCGTCACATTTTTTTAATCCAAAAATATTTGTTTGAGCCTTTTTCATTAGCCACTTTCGACACTTTCGAGTACCATATATATATACAGTTGTTCATTACAACGGAGGTTTTCATTTGGTATTAAAATAATTGGTATAACATACAAGAGAATGAACAAAAGACACGTTGATAAAAACAAATTAATTGTTCGAATTTGGTTTTGCAGCGTGAAAATAAGTTTTTTTCTGAATATCTCATCGAGTAGAGTTTATTTTTTCGATTGCTACTAACAATGATGAAAAATCGATGACACAGATGATATCATAAAAGCGTTCATTTCAACCGTTATAAAACATGTAGAAAATTTCTTTTTTTGTAAAGAAATAGTGTTCTATCCTTATATTATAAAATCCGGATTAGACGAATAAAAAGATAACCTGTCTAATTATAGGAATTTTTTTCTAAGTTCAAAAAAGTTGCGGAAGAATTTTCCAACGCCTTCTGTTCTAAGATTGTTGTAGTTTTCGAAAAACATTTCCAATCAAACTCTTTTATATATTCTTGCACTAGACACTTTGCTCTTTCTAACAAAAAAAAAATCAAGTCTTCATGACATTACTTTGCAGAGTTATATCAAAAACAAAATTAATGCAAAACTTTTGCCCCACCCGTTAGTATATTTTGTAGTACTACATTGCGATTGATTTCTGAAAAAGTTTGACAGCTGGTCACATCTTCTATGATCCACATTATTGAAGACACAGAGACTTATCATTAGTGAAAACAAAACAGTTTCGAGTGGTGCCAATGATCAGTAACTAATCATGCTTTGAGTACATAATCATCTTTCAGTAAATTAATTCAAGTTTCTTGAAAGTCTTATGAGAATAAGATTAAACAGGTGCATATATATACATAGTACTCGACCTCTACTATACAGACCTATAGTGGAATTAAATTAATGTTATGTAGTTTAAATATACGATTCAAAACAAAAACCTAGTGTGAAACTTTTGAGATGAACTATATATGATGAAAACAGTAGGACTAAACTTTCCTATGTTTACTCCGTTTAGTAATCATTATTATAACTTTCATTCTAAAAAAAAAAACAAGACATATACCCGCGAGGAATATCGTGTACACAACCTTCTCCAACAATAAAATTTACTGTTCGTTCATCGAATACTCGACCATTATATGTTCCTTTAAGCATCAATTCAACTTTGGCATCTTCATTTGGTCTTATATGTCCTTCGCCTCGTTTTAATATTCGTCGTATAATACTTCCATCATCATCTGGACTAAGATCTTTACCTAGAGAAGATTTAAACATATTCTCTTCAAAATAATTATAATTCAATAGTTTTTAACTTACCACAAAATTCAACAAGTTCTATTTCAAATACTACTGTAACATTTGGTCCTATTTTATCACGATATCCTTTTTGACCATAAGCATATTTAGGTTTCGAAATAAATCGTGCAATTTCACCAAGTTTCATTGTTGCTACACCAATATCCCATGCTTTAACTACTTCTTCTTGACCAAGAGAGAAAGTATACATACGATCATGTTCTCGAGTATTGATGAATATTGATCCATCAAGTCGTTTTGCAATAAAATGAACAGAAACTCTATCATCATGCAAAGGCATATCATCACCAGTGCCTTCGCGAAGAATTTCTTTGAAAAGACCTTTCAGAAAAAAAAACAAACAAGTAAAAGTAATAAATCAAGTGAGATAAAAACTCATGTTGATATTTACTGCCGTCTTTAGATGGAGAAATATCTTCGCCTTGAATTTGAATTGATTCTTGATCGTCCGAAGTCATCGTAGTAATATTTATATTTTAATATAGATTTGTATGTTGTTTCAATAGAAATTTTGATTCGATCACTAAGTTTTCACATCGATTGTTCTAGTTCATGTTCGTCATGCATCATTAGGCACTTTACAATAAAGTAATGCTCATCATTAAAACCTTCAAATCCTACTAATAGATGTCGTCTTTGTTTTTAAAAGAATAATAATATTCGTACTTTATTTAATTTTTCTTTAAATATAATTAATACAAAATTACAACAGATAAAACAAAAAACTTCGCTATTATTAATTTTATTTAAAGCAGAGAATAAAATGAAAACTTTTTTAGTGGTTATTGTCAAAGTAATCAATATGTGAATGGCAACATTCAGAGATGAATTTTTAGTATCAAGTTGTTCGATTCAATTGAAATCAATAATGAATTTTCTTCTTCGATAGAAAATATGTTAGCTATAGCTATCAATTCTTTAATATGATAAAGAATTAACCATGGTTTTACATAATGAAACTAAGATGATTGAAATTTGTCGACTGAAGAATATCACTAGGATATGAATACTGTGTTACTGCAATGTTGACTTGTGATCAATTAAAGAAAAAATTTTAAATAATTAATTTTTATGCACACAGAAAATAATTCTTAACCAAATGTTTTTATATGAATCTTGAAAACTTGTCTCAATCTTTCTAACAAAAATATTATTGTATAATATTAGTTCGTATAATAATAAAACTATTAAACATGAGAATAAATTGTTTGCAATTGATCTCTACGTATAAACTAGTGTACTAGAAACCAATAATTATTTATCTTATTCACTTATTCAACGCTCATTACAATCCATTGGGTGTGTGAGTGTCAAGTATAAATGATATTGACTTCATTAGAATCCTTCATTATTATAGAAAAATTGATTATCCTAAACGACAAATTTATGCATTAAAATTTTAATTTTAACTGGTTTATAACTTTCTCAGAATGTTTAATCAACTCTAATTATTTCTTTGAAATCTGTGGATGGATGTGAACGATATGAAAAGCAGTCTATTTCATAGCCATATCTTAGAATAGATAGAAACATCCAAAAGACTTGTACCTTTCACAATAAACTAATCTTATTGATGGTTGCCTAAGCAAAAATTTTGAAGAAATCCCCTTTGTTTTTCGAGTTTCTCGGGAGTGACTCAACGAAAAATGATAAAACTTTCAAGACACATAGATCTCGATAAATAGCACAAAAGTTGTCATAGACTCAAAATTCTCAGATGTTTCTTTTCGGGAGATGTGAGATCAGAAACGCCTCCTTCCCACAAAACTCTATAGGTCATTTTTTTCGAGTTGCAAGGCTGCCGAATTCCGTAGGAACAACACTTTGAAGAAAAACAAAAAACTCGCACTCCAAATTGACGTACCATGTGAAAGAAGAGAAGGAAAAACTTAAACGCAAAACAAACTTTTCTATACGTGTCAGAACTTCTTTTTCTTCAACTAACATGATCGAAAATTGGTCGTATTTAGCACTGTTGAAGTTCTATTACCTATGCTCTGAACATATTAGAAGAATTTTGCATACAAAGAATACTCGCAGGGTGTGTTTTTCTGTTAGGAGTTTCAAGAGTTGGGTTTAATAAAAGTACTAACTGGCAACGAAGAGCCTTCGTTGACATGATATTTGATAGAGGACACTTTGAAAATATATTAACAATAAAAAATCAAAAATCGAAAAAAATTTTGATGAGAGAGAGATCCTCTTAAGTCGAAATTCATGCTGCCTAAGAATATCATAAAAATACAATATTTCCATAGTACCCAAAACTGTTTACATAGTATTCGTAGTTTATTATAACCTACATGGTACAAATATCTTCAATTTAAAAGCAATTGATTATTTCGAAAGTTTGTTTCTTTAGTTAAAACGTCTGTGCCTTATATAGAGCAAAGTGTGTCAATGATGTACCGCTTTGGTATTTTGTATATCACTAAATGACATCAGCTTTTTTTCTGTTTTGTTTTTTTTATCATGTTCTTTTTCTTTTCTTTCTTTCATGATACGTAAATGACTATATATGGCAAAATCTACTTCTTTTCTTTGTAGGACATGTCAACATGGTTTTATAGGGTAAGTTACGTACGCAGACAAAAACAGAAATCTTTTCAATACGATTGTCAATTAATATTATAAAATATTATTATCGTATTTGTATTGTATTACTTGATATTATAATTTTCGAAAACTTTTTTACAACTACAAGAAAATCTTTATATCAATATGTCAACTACTTCTTTACTTATTCTTATCGGTTGGATTGTGCAATTGTTTATAGGCTTTTATTTCATTCGTTTTATTTCTAATATTATTATTCGATGTATTTTAACATGTATACCTTGTATATTACTTACATATATGGTTAGTAATAAACTTCCTCCATTTCAAATGTTTTCAATGTTACTTGTGACATATTGTTGGTTAATATCGATTCGTTATATTCATTTAATTGTTCTTTCACCTAATCAATGTTTAACATTTCATTCTTTTATCTTAAAATTTCTATGGATGTTTTTTCCAATTATATCTTGTACATCTTATCAACAAAAACAATGGCTTATTCTTTATGATTTTATATCAGCTGCCATTAAATTATTAATAAATCATTGGATGTATCGATGGCTTCTTACATGTAAAGGAAGTGATAGTTATGTAAGATTAATTATGTTCTATACATTCATATTGACATATTCATTTCTATCGGATATTCAAAGTGGTCTTGTTCGAATTTTTACACGTAATAAATATATGATAAAATCATTGACTGATTTTCCATTATTATCTTGTTCATTACGTGAATTTTGGGGTAAACGATATAATCAACTTGTTGGTACAATTTTTCGAGAATCTATTTTTCAGCCTATACTTCAATATTTATCTTCTCCAACTATTGCTGCATTGATTGTATTTTTTATTAGTGGTCTTCTTCATATTCATTTAGCTTTTATTAATTTTGGAGATTCTCGAGCAACAATTTCTACTATAAGTTTTTTTCTTTTACATGGCATAGCTTGTACAATCGAAGCACATACACCATTTCGAATTCCTCTATTTTTTTCATGGTTGTTTACTCAACTCTTTCTACTTGTAACTGTACCTCTACAAAATGGAGAATTTACAAAATTAGGACCTGATTATTATGCTATGAATACACCACCATTATTTGAACAAAAATGGATACCAAAATTGTCTATACCAAACTTTTGTCCAAATTAAAAAAAATATTGACAAAGAATTTAAAAACTTTTTACAACTATCTTCTAATCAATTTATTTTGACAAAATAAACTATAATATAAATATGTTAAACTTACAATTGGTCAATTGTTTTCTCATCGAAAGCTAGTGGATTATAAGTTATTGACGATGACAAAATCTTTCCTTAGGTGTTTATATGTTGATTATCTAGAAAATCAGTTTTCCTAGATACTAACACACTTTTCGGTAAAAACTTTTTTCTTCAGAAAATACAGCCATTTTAATGTTTCACGTTGAACATCCTTAGGATGATATGATTTTACTGAAAACTTATATTTCGAAAAGAGGAAAGATTATTTGCCTTACAGACAACTCGATATGCTCCATAGAATAAGCGAAATCTCATCTACGTACTTCTACTAAAGAACTAGTTATTATGAAAATTAGCGTTGGTAAAAAAAGAAAACTACTTTGAAAAAAACAAAAGTTTTAAAATCTTTTATTCTAAAGTAAATAGTATGTTTCGTAGAGGCGAAACTTTGCTCTAGAAAACTAAACTATTAAAAATTGTTTTACATTTTGACTTTGATAGATTCTAATTGAAAATCTTATCCAAGAAAAAAAGTCTGCTTCTGATTCTAACCAATTGTCTTGAAGTGAGTAACACGAGATAGATGAGTCTTCATTGATTAATTAAGCAAAATATATAAAACCAATATCAAGTTGCTTAGTTGAATATGAAAAAATACATCTAAATATGCGACTTCTTATAATGCTGATGATTCGCTAGTACTAACTTTCATGACTCTAAGACTCTCATCTCTACACAGATGAATAAGTGTATTTTATTTATTTATCTAGTCTTCATTACATTTTGTTTCATTCGATTTTTTTTATACAAGATCAATAGGCGTGTTGCATGAATAAACTATCTTAAGAACGGCTGAATGTATTGAGCGGTCCTTTGGTTTTTAAGGGTTTCTCGACGTGCTCTTTCTTTTGTCTAGCGGACATATTTTGTTCAAAGTGCTCGGAAGTAGGTTTTTGAACCAATGACCGTGGAAGTCCTTTTGTTTTAACAGTCTATAATGATAGAGTAACCAATTCTCTACAAAATGGGATGTCTTCGAGCTCTCTACGACTTTTTTTGGCCGAGTTACATCAATTTTAGTGAAAGGTGAAAGCCATTTTTTCTGCTCTTTCATCTGGGGAAAAAACGAAAAAAACGGCTTTTGTTCTTCACTAAAATTGATATAACTCGGCTAGAAAAAAGTTGTAGAGAGCTCGGAGACATCTCATTTTTGTAGAGAATTGGTTGCTCTATCATTATAGACTATTAAAACAAAAGGACTTCCGCGGCCATTGGTTCGAAAACCTACTTCCGAACATTTAGAACAAAAGTGCCCGCTAGACAAAAGAAAGAGCACTTCGAGAAACCCTTAAAAACCAGAGAATGGCTCGATACGTTCAGCCGTTCTTAAGATAGTTTTTTCATGCAACACGCCTATTGTAAGATCTTCAAAAAACAAAGATATGAGTGAATAGAACATCTACACCTACACTCGAGCAAGAGTCCTATTCAATTTTTGATATGAATGTGAACTTATTCAAATAAAACTATTTTCTTGTCTCTCTACCTTATATCAAGCTCAACTGTTGGTGTACTCTGACAAGTGACCGACAAATAAGTGAACATTTTTTATGTCAAGTCTTTCGCACCATAGACATAAAACTGGTTTTATTCCTTCAATTGCTATCTCACGCCATCTGCATTCTTAGTTGGGAATAATTATTTAATTTGACCAATATCACACAATAGAACGAAAAGGAAATAAATAAACAAACATAGGCCCTATGAAAAATTTTCGTACTTTGACAAAATAGTAGTTTTTATTTCAAAAACAAATATAGAAAAATATCTTGTTATTTTTTAATAGAACTTTATTTTTATTTTATATAAAGCTCAATTAAATAAAACAAAAATAAACGCAAAGATGATGCGAAAAAAGGTGAAAATTTGAAAAACAAAAAAAAATCTTTATAAAATTATTGATTTTTAATAGGTTCTATTAATGGGTAAAAGTGGTGGTGGAAAAACATCAATGCGTTCAATTATATTTGCTAATTATAGTGCAAAAGATACACGACGTCTTGGTGCTACAAGTATTAAGAAAAAAAAAAAGAATCAAAAAATGATTTTATTATTTTTTTTTGTGACTTTTAGTGGATGTCGAACAATCTTATGTTCGTTTTCTTGGTAATTTAATATTAAATTTATGGGATTGTGGTGGTCAAGAAGCATTTATGGAATGTTATTTTGCAACACAAAAAGATAATATATTTAAAAATGTTGAAGTTCTTATTTATGTATTTGATGTACAAAGTTCAGAATTAGATAAAGTTTGTATAAAAATAATATACATATATTTATTTTTTTAATTATTCTAGGATTTACATTATTATCAATCATGTCTTGAATCTATTTTACAACATTCATGTAATGCTAAAATTTTTTGTCTTATACATAAAATGGATTTAATACCTGATGAAATGCGTTCAACAGTATAACAAAATCTTTTTTTGTTTTAAAAAAATAATATTTTATATCATAGGTATTTACTCAACGAGAAAAAATTTTAAATGATATATCTAAACCATTGCAATGTTCTTGTTTTCGTACATCTATTTGGGATGAAACACTTTATAAGGTAAGAAATAAAAATAAATAATGAAAAGATTAGATAAGAATATTTATTGAAAATAATATTTTCTAGGCTTGGTCACAAATTGTTTATCAATTAGTACCAAATGTTAAAGGTTTAGAAAAAACATTAGAGAATTTTGCTGGAATTATTGATGCTGATGAAATTCTTCTCTTTGAAAAAGCTACTTTTTTGGTAAAAAAAAAAAAAGATTTGTTTTTGATTGAAGAAAAAACAAAGTAAATTTTTTTATTAATATAGGTTATTTCACATTGTACACGTAAAGAGCATCATGATACACGTCGATTTGAAAAGATTAGTGATATAATTAAACAATTTAAATTATCTTGCAGGTTGAAAAGAAAAAGTATTTTTGTTAACTATGATTATTTTTTTATTGTTTTATATAGTAAATTAGCTGCAGCATTTCAATCAATGGAAGTACGAAATTCAACATTTGCTTGTTTTATTGAATTATGTACACCAAATACATATGTTATGGTTGTGATCAGTGATCCAACTATTTGTGAGTTTTGATATAGATAAATGATTATTCTTTAAATTAATTACAGAAAATATTCGAACAAAATTAAATATATGTGAAATTAAGAGTTTTTCTTAGTCTCAATTCTGACTTATAAGAGAAAATCTTAATTACTTTTTAAGTTGAGACTATGTGAATTCTAATGAGTTGTTGTCGCTAACTTATTACTGTTGATATACTACTATAAATATCACCATTGGACTCATCATCCTGTCAAACTGCTTTTCTGAGTGATCACAAGTCAATTAGTTGAAATCGAAGTTCTTAAGCCCCCCCCCCCCCCCCCTTCAAAATTCGATCTCAGCTTAGGAACATCGAGATGCCATGAAACTTTGAGGATATGTTGGGGGTATAAAAGTACGTCTATGATAAAATTTTCAGCCTCTTATCCTGATGTATAAGGTACCTACGAACCAAACAAGGGTCGAAAAATAGCTTATCGCATACGCACAAAATCTCGATGGGTATTCATTCAATATGGTTCATTGTTTTTTCATTTGAAAGAGCATGTCAGGATGCAGTGCCTATGAGGGCCCTTTTTTTTTATTCTTATCTTTAATAAGAAAAAAAGGCTTCACAAATTCAATCACTCAAAAATTCCTCAAAAAAATCATGCTTATATTATAAAATCGGTTTTCAATATAATAATAGGAAAGCTTTATCAAAAAAAGGGCCCTCATAGGCACTGCAGTTTTTGATGCTCTTTCAAACAAAAAAAAATATTTGACTTTATATCGGATTATAATTAACTTTTGGTGGGGCTACGTAATTCGACCACCATTTTGAGAAAAAACGAAAAAGATTTTTGGACTTTTCGAAAAACCAGCGGTTTTTCGAATAGGGGTTGTCAAAAATATTGAAAATTTTCCGGAAAAAAGGAGGTATCGAAGAAAAGTTTTTATCGTTTATGAAAGAGCAAATGACAGGCTATCTCCCCATGTATTTATCTCAATCTTGACCATTCTGACGAAAACTAACTTTTTTGAGGGGGGGGGGGGGGGCTTAAGAAAAGTCTTATAACTTTCGAAAGGAATAATCTACGAATGTCGACTATTGCTGACCTATCAAATTTTGATATACTTCGATGGTTTCCTGTATGATGAAAACCGTAGATCTCTATGATGTTTCTATCAAAAGTTATTTAAAAATCAATGAAGTACATTATGTTTTGAAATGGAAAATACATTTTTACGATATTTTTGTTTTTTCATTGAGTCTCCTCATTTTCGAGTTTCGACTTGAAAGTTTCAGATATTTTCGTTGTTACTATGATAAAAGCTTATCCTTTATACTTCTCTATTACATCAATAGATTTGATATTCTTATTTAAGAAAATGAGCAAATCAAATTTCTCATTAAGGTGCAAAACTTCTGAATAATGTGATTTATAAACATACATCGCTAAAAATTTAACTCCAATTTTAGTTTCGACTCGAACAACTTTTTCTCCCTAGTCCCCCGCAAGTGGAACTAAAAATAGTTCCTGTACATGTGTTGGACACTCAGAACAATGATTACAGTCGACAAAAAAAAAGTTCTATATAATAGTTTGCGATTGTAAATAGTTGCATTGGTGAGTGCAGTCTTACGATCCTATTCTTATCGTTACCTACACAGTTGATAATGAAATACGCTCGTAATATTTCATCTATCAAATCACAAAAAAGCATCTCAAACGGTCATCATTTACAATCGTACTTATTTAATTTCGGAAGATTCTATTGGTATTTTTTTAAGTATCTTCACGATAAAAGTATATAAATATTTTTCATTCAAGATAAAAACGAAAAAATTGATTTCGCATACTAGAGAAAATGTATTCATTTGCAATGAAGCAGACACCATATAGCATGTTACCAGAGCCCATTAATTTCGGACCTATACTTGCATTTGCAAAAAAAAAAAAGCATTTCCGATTCAGATCCTAAATGAATATAAAATAAACTTAAGTTTTCTGATTGGATTCTTTGAGGGAAGTTCTTCAATTTATTAATCGAGACTAGATCCCAATGAACTATAAAAACGATTCATACCCTTAGCTTATTGCTATGGAGATACTACAACGATATTTTGTAAATGCATTTAGAAACATCAGAAAAACTAATATTCGAATTTTGACTTAAAACCTTGCATAGGGATAGACCTTGATGCAAGGTAGTTTATTGTGAAAATTTCAGGTCTCTTTTTTTCTATTTGCAATGTAATCATAGTATAAAGGAATGTTTGATAATGAAAAAAACAAAAAAATTCTATCAGTTTTTTTTTCACATTTATATTTATTTTTTGTTTAGCTTCGGAAGTAACTTTAATGAATATTCGCAATGCTCGAAAAGTATTTGAAAAACTTGAACGAGAAGGTGCTCGAAGTTAAATTTGATTGGTTACATATCGGTGATTAATGATAAATTAAAAACAGGACTTTATAAACCATTTTCTTATCATATAAGCTTAAATTCGACAGAAAATTGGGTATTTATATATATATGTATGTATTGTGATTTTTCCTATTTTAAATTATCCGGGTGAAATTCTTTATCTAGCTATATTGATTTATCAGATTTATAAACCAGTATTATTATTTTTTTTTTCTCGTTTTGCATATTTTACGTTTTCTTTTTTTTTATATATATATATATATGTATGTATAACAAACAGATGAAATAAATATGTTTTTTTTGCATCTAAACAATAGGTCTTTTGTTTTTCTACATTTTTTGTTTTGTTTTGACAGATTATATTATTGTTCCAATTGAGTTTTCATTGATTTTTTTTATTCTACTACTACTACTACTACTGAAGTCGAATAATGAACTAAGACGAATAATAAGAATAGTAATAATACCAATAAAAAATGCTAGTTGAAACCATGATTGAATTATAGCTATAAGCATATAGATAAAGAATAATGAAACATTTGGATATTGTTCGAAAAATAATTGATTTAATTGAGTACATGATGTTATTTGATTATCATTTGATATAATAGTTGAACAAAATTTTAAAAAACCATTTGTTAATATAGATGCATTAATTAGAGCCAAAAAACCGAGTATAACTGATATTAGAATCCTAAAGAGATTAAATTACGAAAAAAAAAAACAAATAATAGATCGAGAAAAATTTTTAATTTTCCTACCATGGAATGATTAAATATCGATCATTTGTTGTAACAATTCTCTTATCACTATTAAATAATACGAAAAAAAATCCCGTCATAATACAATAAATGAATGTAAAAACATTATAAAATGTACAAAAATCACATGTTGATTGCGAACTAAATCTTTCAGATGACGGTATAATTCGAATTGTCCAATTACTTGTAGTTGTACTTAATCTTTTAAATTTAAATGAAGCATATAATGGACATTGTTGATGAAATTGTACTGTACTTGAACCTACAATAAGTGAGGTTGTAAAACTAGTTATACCAATTAATGTAATAAATAAGAGAAATATTATACGTAGACTACGATCAGAAAAATGTGGTATATGTAATGATGTAAAAAATCGAATAGGCCATGAAATTAAATGTAAAAAAAAATTTCGTTGTTTTATTTTAGATATAGTTGTTATTTGAACTTCATTATTATTTAAATTTGTTATTTCACATATATTAACATTATGATTTTTTTTTGAATATTTTTCAGATGATAATGCAGACATTTGAATAAATTGTTGTTCATCATTATTTGTTATAGTTGTATCCATATTTCACGGTTATAAATATAGTTTCATTCCTTTCGTATACTTGTATATATATATATATGTGTGTATGTGTGTGTATGTATTGCGTAGGAGTGAAGAGGAATAGATGAAATAGTTTGAGTGATGCTTGCATGCATCTGTTCGTATGGACGTGTTAGTTGATTGGACGAGAATGTAAATACTTTACTTTTCTTTTCTCTATTTTTGTGTTCAGTAAAATTTTACTTGTAACTGATTGGTCTTATGATTTGATACATATTGGAATACATTAACTATATAGAAGATCGAGAGGAAAAAGTTAATGATTAAAAATTAATTTGACATATGTCAAAATTATTTTAGATCATATCTATTAAAAAATCAACTATCTGGTGTTTTTTCTTTTAAACTTTATATTATTATCAAAAATATGAATGTGTAAGTTCTTTGATTCTTTTCGTATGATTTATTTTTTCATAATTTTATTTATAGTACATTCGATTTAGATGATCAACATCATCAACAAATGTGAGAAAATAATATTTAGATAGGTCGTTTATTTTTTTTTTTAAATTATGTTTATATCATATTTAGTGAATTAAATAGTAATGATCCCGTACAACGTACACATTTAATAACACTTCGTGAAGTTGACATACAATTAACAAATCGAAAAACTATACTTACGGAAACAACACCAACTAATGATAATAATCAAGTATAATAGAATAGTTTTTTTTAATGGTTTACTTTTCTTTTTTTTTTATCGTACTTGTTTACATTGAATGAATACTTCAGAAAGGAAAAATTTTTTTCTTTATTTTACTGGAATAGAATAATATTTCTTCTAGAAGAAAACTTTTTATCGAAAAAAAAACCATATAAACAATTTTATGAATGTTTCTTTCTATATTGAAAATTTCTTATTATCATTATTATTTTCTGTCATTGAAGCATATAATTATTTCATTTTATAAAAATTAATTCAAAGAAAAAGAATATAATTATTTCACAGGGTAATCATACGGAAATTACAGATGATAATGTAATAGAATTGAATGTATGGAGAATTTTCAAATATTCAATTCAACTAGTAGTAAAAATACTTGTGAACATTAGAAACTAAAGCTTAAAATGAGTTTCACCTATCTTTATATAAGACATTAAGTGCCTTCATTAAAAATTGATTTTGGATCAGGTATATTCAAATTGCATGAAATTTATAATAAACAGGGATTAATTATAACTTGTTTGACAACCCAAAATTCTCTGTGGGTCTTCATTCTATATATTTAAGGTTCTTTTGTTTGAAAGGATATGGCAGGAATTTGTTTTCTAAATTATTACTTTTTAAGAGTAGGAAAGTTCAATATCTCGGAAAACTTTCAAATAATGGCACTCCGATTATAAAAATTATTCTTAATTCAAAAAAGAAACTCTTCATATATATATAGAGAGAGAGAGAGCGTGTGTGAAGGCTCACAGAGAATTCTGGGTTGCGTGATCAATAAAAGCATAAACGGGCAGCAAAACATATTTTTCAAGCAGAAAATGATGGAAATCATGTTATGAAAAATTAAACCTCGGATTACTTTCGCATGCATTTATCTCAATTTTCATTTTTTTTAATATCAGGCTGAATCAATAAAAACATGTATATGATCATTAGTTTGTAACAAAAAAACAAACTATTTTTGTATTTCATATTTTGAATCTAATCTAAGTTCTCGCCTGATTTATTTCCTACGCATGAATGTGGTTTTAGTGCATATTTAATAGAATATTAATCTAGAGATCGGTCGGTTGCCTTGAGATTATCTAGAGATGGAAATGGTACGGCTTTCAGATTGGTCGATTCCATCTCTCCATATGAATCAATTAGGAATGTACAGTTCCAGTAAATTCTTCACTAACTACACTGGATTGATGTTCACTAATCTAAACTGCTATATTCATACTGTATGGGTATGTCGATGCTTTAGTGAACACTGGTCCAGTGTAGTTAGTAGAAGACTCACTGTCGGTAAATCATTATCAGTATTTTTATTGAAATTGCTGTACATTCCTGGAATTAGTTGACAAGTATCAACAAACGTTTTTTTCTTTTAAAGGTTTTTTCTCAACCAATTATTGATCATAATTGGGAATCACGATATTATTCGGGTCATTTGGTAGCTACATGTGGAAATTTTGTTGCTTATTCTCTTAAACGTAAGTTTATCTTTTTGTTTCTTTTATTTATATAATTCATTAATTATTAAGGACAAAATGGTGATGATATTATTTGTGTTTTTTATAAACAAGTGGATTTTCGATCTGTAATAAATCCTCCATTTTCGGGTGATATTCATGATTTAGTATTCTCATTTTCTGATGATGTCCTTTTGGCATGTGTTGATCAAGCATCTCATTTACGTATTTATCGAATAGAAAAAATTGATGAACCAAATGAATTACAGTAGGATTTTGATGACAAATAATAAACGAAAAAGAAAAAAAAAATCTTTTCTCTTATCATAGACATACACTAATCTTATTTGTTGATTTACAATATTCAAATAATCAATGTCCTCCAACATTATCATGGTGTTATTTTATACCTGATAGTAATGATAGTGAAGATAATGATGCATATACTATGTTAAGTGTTACTCGTGGTTCAAATGTTTGTGTCTTTGTTTTATTTTTTTTACTGTTTATTTTGAATATAATAATAATAAACTATTTTTCATTAGGTCGAAGTACTTAATGTTGATATTGTATCACAATCATGTATCTCGGAAAATATGTTAAATTTAAATCAAATTGAAAATGGTCGTTTAACATATGGAGATAATAATGGTGTAAGTTGTTTTTGTTTATTAGAACAATATTCTAAATCAAAAAACAAAATATATTTTAATAATTCTTTTCTTCAAAAACTAGATGAGATTTATTCTTTGTTACTATTAAAAATCGATTTCATGCTAAGTGTGTTTTTTTTTACATTCTTAATTTTTATGTGGGAAAAAAGAAAGAGAAGTTCAATACCATCATTCTAAAAATGAGCTCTTTCAAACTAGACAAGAAAAATTAATTGACTGCAATGAAGTTATTTTGAGATATATTATTAGAAAAGGCGAAGAAGATTTCTTTTATAGAAATTTTACTACTTTGTAGTCCTAATGCTTCTCACTACTTATCGACTAATTGAAAATCCCGTAAGCGATAGAGATTTTCCAAAATTATATCACAAAAAAAAACAAGATGCCAACTAACAAATTATTTTGATTAATTCGTTTTTTTCCAGTGGAAGAAAAGGCTTAAAAGATAGAGAAAATACACGATCTTATTTTACTTCAAGCAGAACATATAGTAATACTTTATTTTCTTCGTAAGAATTTTTACACGGATGCCTTTGAAGATGTTATATCTTCTTCAACAATAAGACTAAACACATAAGAAGAATTTATTTTAGTTCTAGGCTAATGCGAGTAACATCCGGACTTATATCTACCGTTTGAACTGATATTGAACCTACAATGACTCGTCCTCATAAGCCTTTGAAGTCAAATTAGGATTGTTTTATTGAATATTCGACAGTGTATATATCCTAAAAGTTTCAGAGAAAAAGAATGTTCTTTTGTCTAGATATCGAATTTTCCGAAAAAAATAATCTTTTATCACAGGCAGAATACAACAATTGAGTTTATTTGAATATTCTTTTCGTCTGAAATTTTCAGGATCCTTCAGCTGTATTGAAAATTTAGTAAAACGATCTTAACTCAGCTTTAAAGACTCATGAGGACGAGCCGTCCTTTCCGACTTTCACCAAGCCATCCTTGTAGACCCAATATAAACTTAAATGGCGAATGACAGTTCGATTGGTTCTCTTGTAAGCACGAATGACAAATATTTAAGATCATAAAGTCCATTCTCATTGTAGTTTTACGTACAACTTCAATTAGGAATGCTAGATTGAGATTCTACGTAGCACTACAATCCATCCTGAACTGTAAGTTGCATAAATTTTACTAATACTATGTTGATATTTCTTGAATTTTGAAATTTCATATCATTCATATCGAACAATATGAAATGTTTAATACAATGAGAAATAAATAATCTATTTATTAAAATATTTCTATTAAACAAAAAATTGATTTTTATTAAAATTTTAGAATGTAACATGTGTTTGTTTTTCACCGGATGGTACAGCATTAGGAACTGGTACAGATAAAGGTGAAATAAAATTTTTTTCAATTAATTTTGAACAACCACAAACATGCAGGTAGAAATTATTTATAGAATAAAATATTATTTAAGAATTTATTTTAGATGTTTACATCTTTGGATACCACATGAAGGTCGATCAATTTCATCATTATTTTTTCTTGATGATCATAAAAATTTAACACAAGAGTTAATTGAAATCAAAATTTTAATTATTTTATATTTAATTTTGTTTTGTTGTTTTTTTTTGGCTTTAGTACTCAATTATGGCGTTATGCAATATCAGGCTGTGATCAAAATCGTGAACTTAAAGTGTGGAGTTGTACGAATTGGAGTTGTTTACAAATTATTTGGTATTCAAAAATTTTTGTTTTATGAAACATGATCTAAATCGAATGTTGAAGTACAATAGTGGATAAAAGTTTTTCATTCCTTGTGTCTCGACTATTCTACATGCTGAAGATCTGAAAATTTCTGTGCACATACTTCACTAGCTTAATGTAATGAGAATTATGATGGATGGTAGTGAATTGGAGTTATTTATCATTTCAATTTCATAACTCTGAAAAAGAAGAACTTTGTGGGTTGACTCATCCTTCATTATTTTCTATGACCATTCAGATCAGAAAAAGTGATCTATTAGTCTTTGGAGACTATAACTCAATAATAGTTCAGTGAGTTGAACTGAAACTTGTACATAAACTTTGTCTGTAGTTAAAGCTTTATGAAAGAATCTCTTTATCTGATCATTTGACTAAGATGAAGAGCACAGACTAGGCTCTCCTTGCATGTTAAAATATCAAGAATTAGTCATGTACTTGATAATAAGTAACAAAAATTTTAGTAGCCAATGCTGCCCAAACTAAAGTCTTGCAGCAAAGATAGGCGCTTTTAACCATAATTTTCGCTATATTTCAGCAATCGCAGCGATCTCATGCTTTTGAACTATCTGCAATAGGTGCACGCAAATTTTCAGACCTCCAGCAATATGTAGTAGTCGAGATATCCGAAGATTTTTATCTACTACTGTATATAAGGTAGACATTTACACATCATAGACACCTTAGCAACACTCCCATCTCCTGCGTCACAGATCGTGACAGACGTTATTGATACACGATCACCCTTGAAGAACGATACTCTTGCAGTATGAGGTGCTGCCTTGTGGTAGGTTCGATAGTCTGATATCTTTCCTATAGCTAATATTAATTGTAGCTCTGGATAGAAGGTCAACCTGACACATAGTTCTTGCCATTCAATTGCTTGATCTCTTCTTATACGCTAACTAACCACGAGAATAGATGTATGTCATAACGTCGCCAGCATGCTCTATCGGGTGGGGTAATATGAGACAAACAGTCATTTCATGATAGGTAGTACCGATATACTTTGGAAACGTTCTTCTGCATTACAGACTATAATAGACGTTGTTGATATACCATCAAAGACTGTATATCAATAACATCTGGTTATAATGTACAATCTTACTTTCTTATTGCATTTCTAAAGAATTAAGTAAAAGAATGCTGCGACAGCTTTGTTTTTTTTTATTATTTTATTAATATTATTTTATTTTTTGAAGTTTTCAATATTCATTTATTGATTCTGTATTTCATCCATCATCACAAATACCTATATTTAAAGCTTCAATTGATTTAACATCACGTTTTCTTGTTCTTTCTGATATAAATCGAAATGTATAAAAAAAAAACATAAAAGATTTTTTTAAATAAAAAAAAATTTTATTTATTTAGTTTATGTATGTATTAACTATATATCAAGATGCTGAAAATAATCGAGCACATTTTTCATCAATAAATGCTTTCAATTCAATTACTTGTCCATCATTAAGTTTTGCTATAACAGCTGCTGATCAAATTAATCGTAAAAGTTTTGTTTTGTAAATTCAATAATTAAATTTTTCATTATATTTAGGTGAACATTCTGATTTTGTTTCTTATGGTGTTAAAATGTACAGTATTCATACAAAGTATGAGCAACAAAACAAATCTTTGTTTTTTCTTTAATATAAAAATTTTTTTTTTTTTCTATTAGATTTTTTCAAGAAATTTTACTCGTTTTTAAAACGAATCGTTTTATGACAATAAATCCTGTATATTTTGAACAACAAAATCATTCATTAGAAGATAATATTATTGAAGGTAAAATCAAAAAATTCTTTTGCTTTTTTTTTTAGTCTTAAAATTTCAAATTATTTTATTAGATTTTCATTTTGAACCATATATGTCATATTTACGTAATGGAGATTTATCAGTACCTTCAACAACTATAAATCGTATAGAACCTGCTGTCAATGATCTTATTGGTCTTCCACCGTATGATAATTCTATTTGAAAAAAATTTTTATATTCAATTATTTATACATTTAGATATAGTATTGATGATTTACTTACACCAAATAGTTCTTTAACAAATGTAACTGATTTACCAAATGTTGATACAACACGTTCATTACTTGCAAGTCATGATGGATTAACAACAAATGTAAATAATACAACAAATATACTTTCATCACCACCAACAGTCAATAATAAAATATCAACAAATGATCCTCTTCATGGTCTTTTACTTGGTAATACAACAGCATTTGATGCTATAACTATTCGACAACAACAAGAACATCATACACATATTTCACCATCACAACAACAAGTTGTTTCAACTGTATCTACAAGTCCTAATAATCGATTTAAATCAAAAGTAACTACGGATAAAGATTCATCATCATTAATTAGAAATGGTAAGATTTTATTTCTTAATATTTTACTATTTTCATAGGAATTCCAAAACAATCATTGGAATAGAATATTATTATTTGCGATCTATTGATCAAATACGCTCTAGTAACCATTCGAAAGAGAACGAGTTGACAAAAATTCTATCTGAGATCTCTCGTAAATCTGACGTAGTTCGATGAAAAAATGTCATAGAGAGTTTGGGAACGTCTCATTTTGTAGAAAAAGAATTTCCTCTGCCATGTGAATAAATTTTTCGTTCGAATTGTAGATGTTGAAAAACAAAAGATTTGGTTTTGTGGAAAACTCTCCAGTGATTTAATATCTCTTTTCTACTTAGCTTTCGTGAAGCATTCAAATGGTATTGATACCAGTAGTAGACATTGCCATCGTTCTATATATCACACGATCCATTCCCATCATATATCAATAAAAAAAAAAAAAAATTTTCTTATTAATTGATTATTTGTGAATTTCACTTGAAAATAAATTTTTCCAAAATTTTGTAAATTCTTTATTTTCTGCAATTGTTCTACTAAATAAGAGTAGGAAAGTATTAAATAAACAATTCTATTTTTATTATAATTGCAAATGATCTGATTAAGTTCAAAACTAGTGAAATCAATCTTACACTGAGTTTGTCATGTCGATCAATCGAAAAAAAATCTGTATTAATATCGATACTATCTCTGTCTCAAACAGACGGCTAAAACTATTGGTGCAAATTAATACTTTGGACAAATTTGCATTGAAACTCGTATACAAATGCCCAAAAAAAAAATGTCTTTTTTGTGTGAACACTGTTGCTTCACTATTATTCTATTTTTCAGTAAAATAACGGGTGGTGCAAAAGTTTTGCATTAATTTTATTTTTGATATAACTCTGCGATACATTGTCATAGAGACTTGATGTTTTTTTTTGTTAGAAAGAGCAAAGTGTCTAGTGCAAAAATACATAAAAGAATTTGATTGGAAATGTTTTTCGAAGATCAAAAAAAATCTAAGAACAAAGGACGCCGGAAAACTCTTTTGCAACTTTGGTCACATTTTGTTTATCCAAAAATATTTGTTTAACCTTTTTCATTACCAAATTTCGACGCTTTCAAACACCGTATATATATATACAGTTGTTGATTACAATGAAGCCTTTCTTTTAGTATTAAAATAATTAATATAGCATACAAGAGGATGAACAGAAGACAGTTTGGTTAAAAAAAGTTCATTGTACAAATTTGGCTTTTCAATGTGAACACAAATTTTTGTTTGAATATATCACAGAGAAGCTGCGTTCTATTGAAAATAATATGGTTTGGTAGAGAACTCAATAAGCTACCTTGTTTCTATAAAATATATAGATTCTGGCAACCTCACTCTCGGAATAGAGTTTATTTTTTCGACGACTATCAACAATGATGAAAAATCGGTGACTCAGACGGTCTCATAAAAGCGTTCATTTCACTCGTTATACAACATGTAGAGAATTTCTCTTTTTTGTACAGCAATAGTACTCTATCCTTAAATAACAAAAATTTGGATTAGACGAATAAAAAGATAACTTGTCTAAATTATATGAAATTTTTTCAAAGTTCAAAAAAGTTGCAAAAGCGTTTTTCGGCGTCCTTTGTTCTTAGATTTTTTTGATCTTCGAAAAACATTTCCAATCAAATTCTTTTATGTATTTTTGCACTAGACACTTTGCTCTTTCTAACAAAAAAAACATCAAGTCTCTATGGCAATGCATCGGAGAGTTATATCAATAACAAAATTAATGCAAAACTTTTGCACCACCAATTAGATTAAAAACTCGTGTCGTAATAAAATAAAAACAAATGTTAAAATCAATTTGACCGATTGTATTTTATTTAATTGGAAGATTTTCAAAATGTTAAATATAAATAAATAATAATATATTTAGGTATATCACAATCACCATACGATCTAGATGATAAAGAAGTTGCTGAAAGTATGTCATGTGCAACAAATTATCCTCTTCCATATGAAACCTGTATGTTATTCTTTTGTTTTTTTTTTTTGTTACTATAATTTATTAAATTATTACCGTAGTACCAAATGATGATAATGATGATGGTGATGCAGTATTTATACCAATAAAAACAAATGATGATGATGAACAGGTATGAATTTTAACAACAACAAAAAAAATGCATTTATATATGATCGAGCTTTTTTTATTAGATTATTGGCAATCAAGATCCACTTTTATCACCACCGAAATTTAGTGATAATTCACGTTGGTCTAAAAAAAGTCCAATGAAGTAAGATAATAAAATATTTTCTTTTTTATTATTAATCTTTCTTTATTTTTCTTTTTTCAAGAGGATTAAATACATCTGGTCGTCAGGATATCAATGATTTTAGTGATCCAACTGAAACAAGGTAAATTTTATATAAATATCAGAAATATTCAATATTTATCTATTTAAAGTGATAAAGACGATGATTCAACAGCTGATGAAGAAGCTCTTCCACATACACGTATAAAACGACGTGGTGGACGTTCACCAAATAGTTCACAAATAGTATTAAATACCGATGTGAAAATAATATATACATATATATATATGATTTTTTTTCTATAATTAATTTTTGTTTTTTACTTTTAATTTTAGTCATTACATGAAATTCGTCAATTAACTCGTTTGTTAAGTGAATTTCGTTCACATAAAACAAATATTTCCACGGAATCTCTTTCACTTATGACATCACATTTAGATTATGAAAAAAAACTTGAACAATGCTGTCAACGTCTTGAACAATTAGCAAACAAAGTTGATAGAATAATTAGTCTCGAACCAGCTGGTAAATATACCTATATATACAATCGTAGACAATCATAGCCTTCTTCCCCTGAAGTGCTATTAAGATTGATATTTTGAATGCATACGTGCCATCATAAACACTAATCTGTCCTCCATGGATTCACATAAACCGGAGTTATGATTCACACATCTTCTTTCCAGATAGTCCCGTCTGTCTATTTTATTATCACTAAAGTAGACGTTCTTAATGAGAAGACAATATCTTAATTATTTCAAAGTGATTTTTAACAAAATTCGGACTAGAGATAGCTACCAGACCCTGGTCCGGCTCGACGATTTTATCCTTTTTCTGAAATTTGGTTCACCCTGAGAGGGATAGCTGTCTGTTGAGAACAAAAATTTTGGAAACGAAGTTTCTTTCGGACCCGGACCATAAAAAAGTGGTCCGATTTCGATGCCTGATAGCTACGACAGCGACCTTTCTAATGAAGGATTGAGTGACAATATTTATGGCAATATGGTTGAGACAAAGTGATTACAAGAGAAAGATTATGTCTGAACCATAACCTTCAGCATATGTGACTCGATAGAAGATGAATTGATGATTGTGATTAGGATTTATGATCGAATGCATGTATCCGAAATATGAGCTCAATATCATAAGGAATAGTAACACTTCATTATCCCATGTTGCATACTTTTTCATACTACCGCTGATATACCGACAGTAGATTATCGGTATATCGGCAGTTTTTGCCTGGTTTGAATCATATGCGATGAAGTATTAATATTACATATTACATACTCGAAAGAAAAGTTTCGAATATTTTACATCTTATAATATTAATAAGAAACCTAATAGAATGATATTATCGGGTGCTTAATTTTTATCCCACAGATTTCGGATAAGTCGTACGTATGCATAACTCAATCAGTCATCAATATAAAACGAAAACTAGAAGTCGAATTTGAAAAAAGAAACACATTCATTTGAACATTGCAGTAGTTTTGTAAAACCAAATCTGGCGAAAATCGATCATGTTCAATAAGGCGTAGAATAATTACTACTGAAAAAAAGGTCAATGATATGTGTGAAAATGATCTAGAATCAAATGTGTTCAATCTATGTAAATGCTTTTTTGTAGAGCTGTTGAACAAATTGTACCTTGTGTATAGCTTTAATAATAGGTCGACTTTAGTTATGAATAAAACTATTTTAATTTTAACTTCGATAAATACAGACATTTTAATTGAATAACAATATATATTTGAATCAAATATTCTTCATAATTAATAAAATCATTTCAATGTAAAATCTAAATAAATTATAAACATTTCACTTTTAAATATACAAATAAAAAGTTCGTATTTATATTAACTTTTAAATATGAATTTATTTTATAGGCATTGTTTCTCGACCAAGTCGACCAAGTCCAAATGCAGCACCTGTACAAGTTCTAACAACTGACGAATCACCAGCAATATTATCTGATACACATTATGATCGTTTAGAAGCTATGCTTATTGAAAAAATTCAAACATATGTACAAGGCGGTATGATAAACTTTGATTGTGTGAAACACGATCTGAAAAGAATGTTAAACTATTAGAGCAAGATTTTCGGACTACCGTCGCTTCCTCCACAAATGTGATAGAAATCTAACGAGGAGGCATTTTCAATTTCGTTCGATTGCTTCTCGTTTGAGCGTATTGCGACACCATTGATCATGATGAGTAGTAAAAACAAAAAAAACAACTTGTTTTTGTTTGGTTCTGCAATCTTCGCTTGTCAAGATATGAATCGATGAGAATGTAGATAATCGAATTCTGATAATGAAATTTTTCGTTTACAGATAGGCTTTGTAACTAGTAGAAATATTCCAAAGTTTGAGCCAGAACGAACATAATCTTACTAAGATATTTATATTTAAAAAAAACAAATACCTATTTTATGCTATACTTCAAACGAAAGACTTCAAACTTCAGAGTATGTCTAATGACTATAAGATTTCACCTATGAATAAAATTTCAGTTCGAATTTCGATTATCCAAGTCTCTTTGAGACTCTATGTTCAGTCGAAATTTTTGCGGCCTTCCTCTTCGCCTTCCTATTATAGATCTAAGCAATTGAAGTTGAAAATCATCCAATAAGAGATTTTCATAGCGAATAATATTTGTTTATGAATTCTCTTATTTACAATGTAAGAAATTTCATTCTGTTTTAAATTTTTAATCCGATCAGAATTACAATACTCAACTTTTGTTTTTTTCTTCATTGTAGCAATGAAATCTGTACTCGAACCATATCGAGATATGAAAGATAATTTACATAAAGATCTTGCAGCTAAATTATTAGCAACTGATACAGTTATTAAACAAACAATTACACAAATATTTCGTTCAAAAGTTTGATTGATAATTTTTATTTTTTAATTATTTATTATTTTCTTCTTAGACAATGATCGATTCATTAAGTCATACAATATCTAATTCAATACAATCAATAATGATAACATCTTATCGTGATACATTTAATCAAATAGTAATACCATCATTTGAAAAAGCTGCAACAAATATGTTTCAACAAACAAATGATGTATTTAAACGTGGTACAAAAGAATGTATGTAGATTTTTTGTTTTGTTTTTTTTTTTTTTATCTTTTTTGTTTAAATTAAAATATAGATTTACAAGAAATGATTGAATATGGTCGACAACAACAACGTTCATTAATTCAACAACGTGAACAAATGATGAATGAAATTCGTAAAGAATCAATACAATTAAATAAAGAATTTGAAAAGAAAAATCAAGATTTAGTAAATACACTTAAAAATGATATTAATCATTATATGACATCTAATTTAACATCTATGTAAGAATAAAGAAGTTTTTTAGACAAAATATTTCTTCTTTGTTCAATTGATTAACAGAGTTATTATTGTTAGAGCCCGTCGAATCGTTCTCTGATGTTCTCAATGAAATTTTCTAATCGGAATTAAATAGCCGTCCCGAAGATACGAGATATTTTTACCATTTTTTTTTTGTATTTGGTGACTAGCACATCCTACACATTACTCAGACGATTGACTACAGTCCGTCGGGTCCGGGTAACGGAAAATTTTCGGAGGATGTGAATTAAGAGAGAGCTCAAAACACACACACACCTACACCCTATTCTCAACCTCGTCGAAGGTTGTAATAAGACTAGGTACGGTCTTACGGAAAACCAGGATTTTCTTCTAAAATGATCGCGAAAACTTTGTTTCAGAATTTTTTATTATTTAAAATGCTTTATCTATAGTAAAAATTTTGCGGTAGATCGGTTGTATCTCCTTCGAAAATTAGAAATGATCAAAAAAGAGGCAGGTACACCCTTAAGGAGACCCCCCCTCTCCTTTCCGGATCCAAAATTTTAAAATTTTTTGTTTTTTCTGCTCTACATATGCTTTCAAGTGCCCTCTATCTACTGGTGACGTTTTGAGAACTAAAATATAACTCTAAAGCAAAAATAAAATCGAAAATCTACAGAATCACCTCCGTTTCTTAGACACAGTAAATTCGATCAGGCTGAAATTTTTTCTACAGATAGTCGAAACACTTTAGGAGGACTAGTTTTTTTTTGTTTTGAGAAATATCGTACCGCTGAGTTTTGGCAGGTCTTATAAGACAAGCACTATTCAAAAAGAAAACATGCATTTTGTAGAGTGCTCTTCGTATTTTGGCTTTTTTATTCGAACGGTACGAGATAGAAAGAAACCAAAAATAGTAGTTTCCATAAACTGTTTGTAGAAAAAACTTCAGCCCAATCGGATTTACTGTACCTGAGAAAGGGGAGCGATTTTTAGCCATTGCGACTCCAATATCTCCTATAAAGCAGCATTTGAGAATTTTGAGTGTGTGACAACTTTTACTCTACACATCGAGATCTATCAGCTGTGAAAGTTTCAAATTTTTCTGATAAGCCGCTCTCGAGAAACTCCGAAAAGAGCGAGGGGGAGAGGGTCCCCTTAAGTCGTTTCACTTTTCTGAACATCCTACAACCATAAGAACAAATAACTTCATATTTTTTCTATCTCTATTTAATAAAATAAAAACAAAATTTTCTACTCTTTTCTCTTTTATTTAAATAGAATTCGAGATACAACACGATCTGTATTACATGATGAAATAACTGTAGTCTTTCGTGAATTATTAACTACGCAAAAAACTGATATAAATAATTTACTTCGACAATCTCTTACTTCGAAATCAACAATTAGTCGAACAACAACTCCAATACCTACAGCTTCTGTTATTGCATCATCACCAACTATAACAAGTACAAATTCAACATTAGATACTAAACAACAACATATATTAAAACTTGCTCGTTTTGGTCAATTAAATCAAGCATTTGAATATGCATTATCAGCATCAGATTTAAATCTTGTTTTATATTTATGTGAAAATGTTCGTCCAACAGAACTTTTTTCAATTCAACCATGTCCATTACAAACTCCTGTTCTTCTTTCTTTAATTCAACAACTTTCAGCTGATTTAAATACATATCAAGAATTAAAATATAGGTAAAATTTGTTTCTTTTTTTTATTTCCTTAATTTCCTGTTTTTTTTTTTTTATAGATATTTACATGAAGCATTAATTTGTCTTGATTTATCACATCCAAGTGTACGTGATTATTTACAAACTGTTTTAATTGATCTTTGTAAAAAATTAAATACATATATTCAAGCAAATCCATCAACAACGATGGCTAAACGTTTTCAATTATTACTTATGGCAAGTCAAGGTTTAGTACAAAAAATTGTTCAACAACGAGCAACACCAATAATACAAACAACATAATCAAAATAGCTTTTTTTTGTGTCTATGTGATTCTTAAATAGGAAACAATATTTTTTTTTGCTGCTGCTGCTGCTGCTGTTGTTGTTTGTTTGTTAGTTTGCCGTGTATGAAACGCAAGACTTTTTGATTTTTTTTTTTGTCTTTTATTAAAGAAAAAGACTATTGTATTAACTGTTCGAAAGTTTTGTTTCTGTTTGTTTATATAAAACTAAAAATAGATTTTCATCGGATACATAAATTCTGATAAATTGTTTTCTTTTTTAAGTATTCAATGTCTGAAAGTGATGAACCAAATCTAACACATGACATCGATTGGCCTATGCTCGATAAAGCTCGATTTATTCCATTAAATCTTCTATCAACATTTATTGTTCGTTCATTTTTATATCCAGTTACACTTGTTCGCACTCGTCTACAAGTTCAAGTAAAATCATCTATATATAGAGGTACATGGCACGCATTACGCACAACAGTTCGCTATGAAGGCTATCGTGCATTATATAAGGGTTTTCTTGTTTATAATTGTCAATTAGTACCTGGTTTAATTTATATAACAACATTTGAAGCAACACGTGCTCGTGCTAATATTTTAACTAAAAATGAATATTTACGTGCTGGTGTCGGTGGTACTATAGGTTCATTATGTTCACAAATACTTGCATGTCCTATTGATATTGTATCTCAACATATGCAATTAGTTGGATTAACATCATCTGAAAAAAAAAACTCATCTTACAGATAGTATATCATCAAAATCGGATTCAAAATTTTCAAATAAATCATCATCAAATTCTCTTCATCATCGACACATTCCTCGTATACATGTACCTACAGAAATGCGTACTAATAATTATTTAATATTTAAACATATATGTACAGCATTATTATATGAAAAACATACAGATAAAAATATGCAATCAGGAATTACTTTAAAAGGTTTTTATCGTGGTTATTTAATATCAACATTTCTATTTAGTTTAACAAGTGCGATTTGGTGGCCATCATATTATTATTATCAAAGACAAATGTTTAGAATTGAAGAAATATTTTGTAAGATGAATTGTTCTTGACTTTTTGCTAAGAGAAGAAAACAAAAAACTCTTTTTTTTTGTTTTTTGTTTTTCAGCAAATCATATTTCATTACCATTAATTGTTATTCAATGTATTGCTGGTCCTTTATCATCGCTTACATCCACTATGCTTACAAATCCACTTGATGTATGTCGTACTCGTATACAAGTTGAACAACAACGAAGACGAATAACACAAATTATGTGTGAATTATGGCAAGAAGAACGTTTTCATATATTTACAAAAGGTTTAACAGCTCGTTTATCACATTCCTGTATTTATTCATTATTGATTATATTTGCATATGAAACTGTTAAACGAGTTTCATTAAAACAAGAATATCAAGGACATGTAAGATGGTAGAAAGCAAAAAAAAAAAAAAGAATTTTATGATTAATATGATTTTCTATTAGTGTTTTGATAATGATTTAGTTCATTGTATTTTTCTTTCTTTTGGGTAAATTAAATATTTTTTTTTTCTTGTTACTTTCTTGTAGTTATTTGTATACTTTGTTTGACACACCGTTAATATAATAAAAAAAAAAAACAAAGAATGAACATTGTAAAATGTGATGATCATTTCTTGTTTATAAGATCTGAATCAAATATTAGATAGATTAATTGATCAACTATTTAAATTTTTTATTGATACAAAATTTATAATATTTATTTTGAAGGACGAATACCTTTCGAAAAAAAAAAGTTAATTAAGAAGCAAAAAAAGGTTGAACACGGTTTAATGTCCAATGACAAAAAAGTAACTAAACTATTATTGATATAGAGAAGTATAATGACGTCAAGAAGGATAAAAACGAACACTTATTGATTGTTTCACATGCTTAATTTAATCTCTGTGTATTGCTGTCTATTTTTTCTCTTAGTTTTCGTTACACAAATTGTGTTTATGATAACAGGTTACTTGTAAGTGACATAATTCTTTGATTTTTCTTTTATAAATTTCTCCATTTTTCTAAAGTGCGATGAATAATCGTCCGTAATGATATGAGATTAGTATCAGCAATAGAATATTTCTAATTCTCATGTATTAATGTTAACATATAATTTAATCTACAAATGTATTTAGTAGTGTTAAATGACACGAATATGAACTTCTGTGTGATAATTTTGATCGTCTGAAAACTAAGTTTTGATTTTTGGTCTAGTCTTGATTAAATGGCAGTAATACTATTCTAGTCGAATCGCAGCCGAACTGTTTTTTTAAAGACTAGCCGAACCGAACCGAACTCGATCTAGAAAAACTCGGTTCGATTCGACTTCTGATGTAGACTGAGATGATATTAACTCTGACATGAATGCCTGGTGTCTGTGCGAACAAGAGATATCCAAGATAAACTTTTTTCATACCCCTAACTGACAAAAATTTTCTAGCCTCTACCATATTCAGTCTTGCACATCTGTAGCGCAGATCCGAGTTAGTGTGTTCACACTATTATGAGTGCACAATATTAAATGAAACTGCTCATCTCCTAGATATGCTCTAGTGAAGACTAGTAGAATGTGCTTATAATATCTACTAGTCACGTCCAACGATTTTTTATGTGAGTAGACCATCCTGCAGTACACATGAGCACCTGTTGACTACGTGGGATTCGTCCGGACTCCAGTGAGATCCATTGTTATATGATGCATTCATAACATTTAATCGAATCATGCTCTTTTAAGTATGTGTTGGAGACACATCCGAGGAAAGAGTCCTGAATGATAAACTGCACTTAACCTGGACCTATATTCAATCGATAAGGTCTAGTAAGTAGGTAAATACCACCGACGTGGTTCGAGCTGCTGGATCTTTGTTGCTGAGATTTCAAATGTTTAGTGGATTTTCCCTGTAAGATAATACTTTTGAGTTTTGAGCTGAAACTTTGTCAATCTAAAGGCACCTATTAGACTAGGTTGTAGAATAAATTTCAGAATTTTTTGATCAAATCTCTCCAAGATATGAATTTTTCAAAATATCCATCTATTTGACAATAATCATGTGAAAGTGTTTTGTATGTTAAAAAATTCTGAAATTTTTTCTACAAGCTAGTCTAATTGATGTTTTTATGTGAACAAAATTTCTGTTTAAAATTTAAAAGTATTATATCACTTCTAGGGTATTTACTTACTCACCAGATTCTATCGATTGAATATAATTCTCGTTTAAAAGCATTTTATCATTTGGAAACTTTCTCTGATTATTACAATACATTAATAATATCAATCAATCATACGCAATTATTTTTTTTTTACGTAGAGCAGTTCAAAGCATATGTGAATATTAAATAGTGATGTATGATTTGAAATGCTTCGAAAATAGAGAATGGTAAGACTATGAAAAAAAAAGGACTAGATAAATATAACTACTTTTCTATTTGTTCTTTTTTTGAAATCAAGTCTTATCTAGAATCTTCACATGTCCATGATAAACTAGTAACAACTTCGTATACTATCTTTATTTTATCAATTGGAGTTTGCATAAACTCCAGATGGACAACAAATAGTAGTCGTATATTTGATCGTGTTAGGATTAATGAGGAAAAATACATTTGATTGTTGAAAGGTAGTATCCAACGTTTTCATTTTCAAAGTAATAATTTAGAATTATGAGAGGTAGATACATACTTTCGAAAAGGTAATCATATAGTTCTATAAACAATAAATCCAATCTTCATATGAGTGTTGTCATTTCAATTTCTATGTTATATTAGAATTATTATGAAGAATATCAATAAAATCTTGAAATTTATTTAAATAAAAAAGCATATATTGTTTCTTTATTTCTCAATTTCAAAACTATTGGTAATCATTAAATAATGAAAAGATGTTTTTCTTTTTTATTCCTTATATAATAAATCTATGTTAGTAATTATAAAAAAAAAACTATGCTATCTGAAATAAATTGTAAAACAATCTGAGAAGTTTCGAATTACTATATCTAAAAATAATATTACAAATTACATTTTCCTTTGATATAAAAACAAAACCGAAGAACTTCTAATGTGGTTGTACGACACTTACAAATGTAATAAACAAAAAACAGAAAAACAACACTTCTTGTTCTTCTCTTCTATCGTCGTAACTAAAGAACTTTATTTTTTTATTTCTATTGACGTTGAATGTTTTCTGCATTTTTTTTTCTTCTTGCCTATAAATCTATAGAATGGCATTTTCTTGTTGTCACTACACTTTTTACGTTTGTTATTGTCAAGGTTTATTCTCTACATTTTCATAATGGTAGAAGAACATCAACAAAATCAAAATTTATCAATAGAACAACCACGTTGGATTGGTGATAGTACGATCGTACATCAATTCGAAGATATTTATGATCTTGATGAATTAATTAATCGGTAATTCGTTGAATCAAAAATTATTTGTAAAAACAAAAAGAAATAATTTTGTTTTGTTCTTTTTATAGTGGACAATTTGCTGATGTATACAAATGTCGATTAAAAAATCGTCAAACAATACGAGCAGTTAAATGTATTTCAAAACGCGTAAGTTATAAAATATAGAATAATGAAATTTATAATTTATTTCTCTAGGGTAATCGAAAAACACCAATTAAAAATGCTTCACATGTTCTACAACTTGATCATCCAAATTTGGTATTTAATATTTAAAATTCAAAATTACTTCTATATAGATCTATGAAGTTTTCAAGAATGTTCATAAGTATCTTATTAATTAGAGCCGCCAGCATTGCATACTTACTCTTGTGATTAGTCAGTGTGTTTGGGAGAAGTTCAAGCAATTGAGTGTAAGGACTCTCTATCAGACTCAGTGTTTCATCCAACATGAAGGAAGCGCTTTCCAAAGATCGGGTTGGTCGTCCCAGTAGAAAAAAACCTGAATAACACACTGATCAGGCTGGTCTTCTGTTGAAGGCTATAGCTTGTCATAATTGTAGGGAAGATGTCAGTTCATTAAATTTACCGTTGTAAAAATGTAGTAAAACCAGCATAATTCTGTAGATATGACCTATGTATTTGAATTGTTTTAAGAAATCTTCTAATCTAAAAGACTTCTCTATACGAAATTCAAAAATTATGAATTAATTTTAGTCCTTCCCTTTGTAAGTCCTAATTATTATGGTAATAAGCAATTATTCTAAATATCTATTTATTGTTCAAAAGGTTGTCGTTCGTGAAATTGTGGAATCACCATCACATATTTATATTGTTCAAGATTATGTTAATGGACCGAATCTTTTTCAAAAGTAATGAATTATTTTCAAAATTAAAATAATTGATTATTATTTTTTTTTTTTAAAGAATTACTCAAATAGAAGTCTATCAAGAATATGATTTATCAAAATATTGTTTTCAAATATTAAAAGGACTTCAGGTATTCAAAAAAAAGAAAAAAACAAAACTGTTATTTATTTGTTTGACTATTTATATTTTTAGTATATGCATGAACGTAAAATTTATCATGGAAAACTTCATGGTGAAAATATATTAATTCGTGATATTAATAATGAACAAAAAATATGTCTTGTTGATTATGCTTATGCAAATTTATGTACACATGATGCAATTAGTCTTCTTGTTAATTATTCACCAAGTTTTTGTGGTAAATAGAAAAAATAATTAATTAATTAATTAATAATCATTTTCTTTGTTATTTAATTTTAGCACCTGAAATATTACGTGGTGAATCCATTTCTGCATCAACAGATATGTGGCAATTGGGTATATTGATTTTCTTTTGGTAAGGATTTTTTTAAAAAAAGAACGACATTTTTAATTATATCTGATTTAGTCTTTCGGGTAAATATCCATTTCATGGTACACAAAAAGAAATTTTTCAAAAAATTCTTAATGGTAAAATTGAATATAGTTCATTAGAATGGGATCATGTATCAATAAATGGAAGAGTATGTATTAATTGATTTCTTTTCTTTTTTTTAAAGAATTAATTTTCATTTTTTATAGAATTTTGTGACTAATCTTCTTAAAGTAAATTCTCGTAATCGTCTCACAATTTATCAAGCTTTTTCTCAACCATGGATTAATGAAAAAGTTTATCGTTCAGAAAATTTATCTCAAGCTCAAACAAATATTATTGCTTATCAAACAGAAAAAAATAATTTAAATACAAACGAAATATAATTTTTCGATATTTATTTCTTTTCTTTTTTTTCTAATAATAATAAAATATTCGATTTATTTTTATTATTATTATTATTCTAGAAAGAATTTATTATGTATTAGTATAATAATATGAAACTTGTCGATTTTAATGTCTTTCTACTATATCCAATCGATGATAGATTAGTTTGATTGCAATAACTAATAATATAGCAGCTAAGACAAGTGTAGCAAGAATACCAGCAGCTGGAAAGCCACGTTTTTGCATCCAACGAGATGTTGTACTTTCGTAGGATGATTCAAGACATGAATGTGATGATTTTATTTTAATACAACTATAAAAATCAAAACAAAAAAAAAAAGAAAGAAAGAAAGAAAGAATACTCATATTAATTATTGATAAATCTAGATAATTTATTCTTAAACGATGAAGAATTTAACTTACCGACAAGTGACATTTTGTCTTCGTCCTTGACATATATGACAATTAATTGATATTATTACATTTTGATGAAGACAAAGAAAACCACATGATGTATCATGTTGACATAGATAGAAACATCTATTAGTTGAAAGATTATTTATTGTTTTATCAATAGGATAGAAATTATTATGCGTAAATAATAATGTTTCTAGTTGACAATGTTGACAATGTTGTATTGAATGTAGTTTATGAAGACAATGTATATGATTAAGACAATGTGAAAAATTGATGAGTGATGGTATAAGTTGAGTAAGATCAAATGAAGGTGGATAAAATTTACTTTCATGACATTGACGAATAGTAAGAGAATTATCACATTGAGAAAGAGATATTTTAGCAAGAAATATAGAACGTTGATATGATGAATGACAAAAACATAATGGTGAATATTCTTGATTGGAGGATACATTCAATTTACCTTTAACTAGAGAAATTATATTGAAGTTTGATTTTGTTTTTATTTAATTATTTATAAGAAAAGAAGAGATTACTCAACAAATACTTACCATTCATATGATCAAAACACATCATAATAACTATAACATTAGTCAGAACAAGTATCTCATGTATTATGATATTCATATTTGGCATTGATTTTGTACTTCATCGATGTCGATTGTTGTGCTTATATATAGTGCCTAAGGATGATAATGATCTATTGTTCAAACGTTGTCTTCAGAGAGTGATTCAATCAATACTTGTTCTTTCTTTTCTGTTTGATTACAATCATATTTTTTATAATGACTCATCAGGGAAAGATCCATCATCAAATGAAAGAATCAAAACAACGGAGAGAGAGAGAGAAAGTAAAAGATACTTAATCGTGTCATATCTTGTTATTATCTACGTTTATATGATAGTACGAAAATAAGAAAACAAAACATGAAGTAATTACAACTACTCTGTTATCACTAGTTGAAAAACTATGGCCAAGAAAAAAAAGGCTTTTTTTCCATTCATTATTGAATATTATTAGTTTTTTCTATTTTAATTAGATTGTAAATGCATGAAAATCCATATTAGTTGAATTTATTATTCACTTAAAAAGAGAGATGGACGAATTGTAATGCTAGGAGGATTGTGAACAAGGACTTCAACAAAGTCGAACAAGATCAGCAATATCCTTACTTATTGTACAAAAATATCGAAAATGTACTTGGTCATCCTCAGTATGAAGAGTGAACGTCAATATTAAAACGCCATTTTCTCTAAAAAAAAAAGGATATAGTGGAAGAAAGCACTTGTTCATTATAACCTAGTTATCAGTGAGATCAACTCTGGTATTGAGCTAGCAAATGTATACAGTTTCTTAGATTGTCATCATCATTTCATCATAATGATAATAGAACTATTAGAAATCGTTGACACTGTTCTTATTTTATCACACACCACTTTTATTCTTTCTGTCTTGTCTGCAACTGTATTGTACATAGAGTACGAAAAATAGTAATATATCACAACGATCAAAATTCGAATTTTTCTTATAGCACCTTTTCCCCACCACCGTCTGTAACGATATGATTCGTGTTGTACTTCAACAACTTGATAGAATACACAAAAAGAAAAGAAATCTTTACTCATAAAAATTCCAAAGATATTAGGTCTTTCGAATAGTTCCTCTATAACTGGGTTAGAGTAGTTTGAGAGAATTTTTTTCTTTTTTCAAACAATAAATGAATAATTATCTGTACCCTTTTGATCTTGATATGACCATATTTTCCTTTGGATAAAACCGTTTCTCTTCAAAGTTGTAGTAATAGTAACCCGAATTAAGGCATAGTTTTTTTTGTAAGAGTTTAATCATGCGGCAACGTTTCATTGTGGAGATATGGTTGTAGCACTGAAATTTACTCTTTATGAAAAAGTCAAAATTTTCGTAAAAAAGATATAGATCTTCATTTTGCTCGTATTTAGAAATACTTCAATGAACGTCAGAAAATATTAAAATCACAATAAAAATGTAGAGCGCTCTAGATTCTCTCTAACTGCTTATGATGTCATTTTTTTCATAGTATGAAATCTAAAAAAAAATCGATGACCCATTTGAAAATCATACTAAACAAAGTTTTTCCTATTTTTGCATCAGTCTTATAAAGACGTATTTTCACTATAGCTTCTCTTCAATAAGATGTATAAAAAGTCTGAAAATTTTATTGTGAATGTATCTCACTTACTTCAACTATCGGTTTAAATTTCATTGTATTTAGACAACTTTTTCAAAACCAGCGGTGTCATTTATGCTTAGATTCGTATCTCACGACAGAAATCACGGAAAAGCTGAAACTTTTAGAATGAGCTAGTTCCACTGAGAACCTTATTTGTGCAAAGTTTCAAGTCAAAATTCAAAAGTCAACTTTGGACGTCTTCAGAGAAGGACTAGGGGATTTTGTTGCAAAAACTCGATAAAACAATCTATTTTTCAGAAATCTTACGAGTAAACAAAGCTAGATAAGCACAGATAATCAGCACCAAGTATGAAGCATAACTACACAAAATACCAAATTTTTAGCTACAGTAATTGAAGAAATTGCTTCTAGCCCCCTTTTCCTGTTCATTGTGCACAAGACTTCCATGCCGCTCATCGCTATACCGTTTCTGTCTCTTTTGTCTTCAATATATTTTTTACAGACACTTCTTTTATTTCAAATTTGTCACAAAATCAAACTTCTCATGAGTTCTCGAAACTCGTAATGGTTGGCTGGACTCAGCAACACTCACACCCTTCCAACTTTGCTGGAATAAGATTAAAATGTAGCACATAAAATAAAAGAAAAGATCATTATTTTTCTTATTATTTATTTAATAGATGTAGCTTCAAGAGCTATCAATGCAAACAATAAACAATCGAAACTTTTAATTTCTTTATCTATTTTCGATTCATCTGAATGTCAGGAAGAAGTCTTTTTTAATTGTTTCTAATTTTAATGAATTTGTTATTCTGTTATCAAGTTCTTCATTCATTATTTTCTTTCCTTGTTCAAATTGTCTAAAACGTCATTGAAGATGAAGAAGAAGACCACCTCCTGTTTCACCAATCTCTTCTAATGGTTCATTTGTTTGTGCAGTTGTCAAATGACGTTGATGATTATTGATAGTAGATGAATGAAGGGAAGGAGGACGACGAGAAGTTAAATCATCACTGTTCAATGATGCTTGGTTAGGGGTGGCACTTTAAATTTATTTTAATGCTAAGTTTAAAGTTAAAGTGATCATACTTTAAAGTTTAACTTTAAAAAATTCAAAGTTACAGTAAACGTTTTCCTATAAAACAAAAATTTTCTTAAAAATTCATAAAAAATGAATCAACATTTATGAAAGCATCCATACATCTTCATGCACTGTAGAACAGGGTCATTCGTAGGTAATCACCTATATATATATATATAATGTTCAGTGTGTGTGTCTGTGTGTTTCTCTGTGCCGAGTCAAAGGTTAATGGTCAAATAAGGTTATAAGAGGAAGTCTCCAAGGGCTATTATATGAGGGCAACCATGAATCCTCAACGGCCGTCCTATAGGATATTCATATGCTCTGAAGAATGACAGTCAATAAGGGTATCAGGCTATAAGGACATACGGCTACATTAACTATGAAAATATGTGCAATAGAAGAGTACGAGGCGGTAAGTCCTCTTTTGTTATCTTTATTCTAAAGTATAGTGAATTGTTTTCATCATAATCAAATGAGTTTTTCATTCCTATACGTTTACATATGATAGTTAGGAAAAGTTCAAATATTTTCCAACGTTGACATATCATAAATTGTTGGTTTAAATGTTAAATTTACCGACCTAGTTGCAGGAGTTCCATTCTAGATGAAAACTCTTATCTCATCTACGTCATGGATACATTTGATAAAGTAATTACTTTATCAAAAAACGTATAGATATAAGCTAACAGTAAGTATTATCAGTCATTCAGCTCTTTCTGGAAACCTCAGTTTATGCTTCTATTGAAATGAATCATTATTTTATTTCGAACGATATACATCAGAAACGATCGAGCTCTACAGAAAAAAAAACCTATTCATAACATAATTAACGTTTTTGCTCAGACACAAGAGAATCTATTCATATAGATTTACGTTAAGATACTGCTCATTCAAAAAAAAAACAGCACCAATCATCGAGCTCAAGAACTGTCACATATTTAATCATAACTAAAACATCATTTCCATAAAAACACTCGTCATGCAAATGTTTAGTTAGATTATATTCAAATTGACTGTCTCTTCATTGTTTGTTTACCATATTTAGTCTGCTTTATTTTTTTTTATTTTCGATTTCGAATTCAATGAAAATTATGTATTGAACTTTCTCTGCTATTGTTTAAACAATTAAACTTACCGAACTACACCACTGGCATTGTCCGGGACACATAGAGTAACTTCAGGAGCAACTTTACTTTGTTCATTTAAAATAGCCATATTTCTTAGAAAGAAAAACAAAAAAAGTATTATAAAGTTATTTATAATAATATATTTTATCTATGAAGTTCTTCTTTAGATCGAGGTGCATTGACAGTGGCAGATCCTAAATAAGTTACACCATGAAATAGTACACTACTGGTCAGATCAGGTCGAGATTCTTCTATTAAATATAAAAAATTAAAGAGTAACAAAAAAATAAATTCAAAGTTTTTACTTTGTTCAATTGATGTTTGAGACAAATTATCATCGGGATTTGATTCAGATATTGGGACATTATTATCAGAAGTCTAAAAATACATGAATATTCATAATATATATTAATTAACATAATGAAAACACTTCTACTTCATTTAATATTTCTGCCATATTCGGCTCTAAATCACCAATTTCACTACCTAAATTCGAATAGAAATAATTTTAGTATATGCACCGAAAAGACAAAAATAAATATGAAGCAAAAATCGACGAGAAAAACACGGATTCTTACATATGTTAGAATCATGTTAAGTAAAACAGAGGGAAGAAAGAGAGCACATTTACTTACTAGAAAAAAAAGAAGTTTTCTGTATTTAAGCTGGAATAAAAGTTATAAGGAAAAGAAAAGAAAAAGAAAAAAGAATTTTGCACATACCAGCAGCAATTTTCAGTTGAGGTTGTTCTTTATTAACCAGAATAAAATCAGCTGAATTTAAACTACTTAAACTAGTTGAATCATTCATTTGTATTCATATTTGAAAGTTTCTATCTATAAAATACCGAAGAAAAACAAGAGGCTGATTAATAAAAATCAATTGATTGAATTCATCAGTGTAGTTTCCGTTTTACTATTCTCATGTGTCTTGGTTGCTTTGACGATAACAGACAATTTAATAGTAGCACGCAAAAGTAATATATCTATTTGACTGAACAATTATTCTACGATTGTTTTTTAATCGTGAGTTAAGAAGGTTATTTACAAACATGGCATATACACGTATATAATTCATTTTCATTGTCATTATCATATCTTTTATTTGTTGTTCTGTTTATTTCAAACATAGAGAAATTAGTTCAATATAATGAATATTATAAATAATTTGAATAAAATAAACAAAAATTTCAATTAAATGAATGATAAAAAAGAGACGAAATTTTAAAGAAAAATAGTATTTGGCAGTTTACTCATTCGTTCATTTTGTTTGACTAACTAAACAAGACATATATTAATTTTTTATTTAATTTTTTTATGACCAAATGAAAAAATCATTAAATTATAAAAAAAATTCAATGAAGACTCTTGTATATAGATGTTACTGTTTTACAACGGAATGTATACATCGCAAGTAGTATTTCTAATAGCAAATAAATCACTTATATACACATTAAAGGAGAGATTTTTAATTGGGTGTCAAATCTGTACTCACATCGATGATTCATATATATGTGGTGGCAATAGGTTATATGAAAAGCCTTCTCTTTATTAGTATGAAACTACTTAAAAAGGCGTAGTGCAGGGACATCTTCCGCATGAAACTTACTTTTGGCGAAAATAAAATATACAGATTAAAAGAGAACTTAATATAGAGTATTTCTATAATAATTTCTTTTTTTCTGATGTGAATATGTAAACTAGATGTTGTCACTGGTACTGCATCATGTAGTCAATTGGTGATTCTAGTTACATTTTTTTCGTCAGACAACGTACTAGTACGAAAACAAAAGACGCTAGGCACATATCTTTGTTAGTCACAAAATGAAAGAATTCACAAGATTATTTTGCTTGTACTAGATCAGCAATTAAAAACTTAGAAAAACGTCGATAAGTTGATATTTAATTGATTGTTCATTCAAGTTCACTTCTTAGATTTATGACTTTTAAATCATAGTATTATGTTGATTCTTTTAAACCATATAAGTCTCTGTTTTTAGATTTTTAAAAACAATTGCAATACTTATTTGATATGTCTAGTGATACAAAATCATCAACAGTTCAAGGTGAAGAAAACGATACAACAGCTGGTGGTACTGCTGATATTGAAGCATTTGATGATGAACAAATAAATGTAAATCAAATTCGAGGTTTTGTTAAAATTGTTGTACAACCCAAGAGATTCAATCCGACCTGTGGATCCTACCGGAAACCGATTGGATCCGAAACGGATTGCACCGGAATCCGACGCCTTCCGTTAAAACCGATCGGATCCGAACCAGTTTGCGTCGGATTCCTTGCACAGGATTCCGGACCGGATTACGTCGGAAAATATCCGTTCGACGGGTTCAAACGAATTTCAAATCCATCCGACAGAATCCGATCGAGCGACTTTCCTTGGTTTGAATCTCTTGGGTGCCTTTTGGAGAAATCGAGATACCCAAGAGATTGAATCCGACCTGTGGATCTTACTGGCAACCATCGGATCCGAAACGGATTGCATCGGAATCCGACGTCTTCCGTTAAAAACCGATCGGATCCGCTCCAGTTTGCGTCGGAATCCTGTGCAAAGGAATCCAGATCGGATTACGTCTGAAACGTCGGATTCAAACGGATTTGAAATCCATCCGACAGAATCCGACCGAGCGGCTTTGCCTTGGGAAGGTCAATTATTTGAAATAGCGAAAACAACATTAATGCGTTCAAAATTTTTATGGCGATTACTCAATGGTAAACCAAATTCAGAAGATGGACTTTATCATATTGATCGTGATCCAAAAAAATTTGAATGTTTAATGAACTATTTAGTAGAAAATCATGTACCAGATATTTTGCCATGCAGTGTTCGAGATTTGTACAATGCATCATTATTCTATGGCATTGATTTACCTGAAGACGATTGTTGGGGAACAACATTATCGTATACTTTAGAGAATATTAAAACTTATAATATTCGTGGTCAATTGAAATCTTTTGCTGATGCAAATAACATTTTTGGTTGGGCCAAGTGGAAACAACGTACTTTAGTTGATGTTGAATTTGATTGTTATCGAACAATAGATTTAAATATTGTTAACGACTATATGTTGGATCAAGCATCACAACAAAGATTTAATATAAAATCAGCAAATCAAATTGATAGAAGATATCAAATTCATACTATGTTTGAATGTTCAAAAACACGTAAGCATCATAAAGAAGTTAGATCTGCAGGTTATCAGCAAGAAAAAAGTTTAGTTGTTGAAGGCGATAAGTTTTAAATACTAAAACAGAATCTATTGTCTTACTTATTCGAATTCAAAAAGTAATTTTTTATAAAAATCTATTCTTTGAAAGAAAACTAATCAAAAATTTGTTTTAAGTTGTGCTTCTACAGTGCACGTCAAAAGTTCTGGGACAAACTTTTCGCTTTTATAATATTATGTTAAGAAGCTATTATGAGCAAATGACGATATGCTTTGATAGATCTAATAGCGATCTTTCATATACTGTTATAGCATTAGAATTGAATGTTTCTATAGCAAGTTATATAAGTTTCAATATTAGCCCCTTGGCCAAAAGTTCAGGGACACTGCAGGATATTCCATTGAATACCTAATATTATATACAAAAAATGAGTCGATTAATCTAAAAACTTTAAGAATTTGTAGTTTTTAGGTAGACAATATTATTCATAAAAAAAGTGTTGAAAAATCTAATAGCATCGTAGTTTGATGAGAGCAACAAGAATCACATCTTCTGACATTCCCTCAAAAACCGATTTCATTCCAGATATGTTTGAAATCGCATGAAACTTTCAGAATAGGTTGGAGCTGTAGTGGAGAGTCTTATGGTAGAATTTTCAGCCCTATATCCTCATATTTGAGAGAGATATTCACCAAACAAGAGTCAAAAATAGGCCATTTAGCAACCCTAACTTCTCAGTCCAGACTCATTCTATATATTAAATTTTTTTGTTAGAAAGAGCATGCCAAGATGCAGTGCAGCAAAGAGCCCTTTTCTTTTAATTCTTACTTTTTAAGTGAAAAAAAAAAGAGATTAAAAGATGAAGGTCTCATAATAGCTCAAAAGCCGTGTGTTCAGTTATATAAGTGTCTAATTATATAATAAAAACAAAGCTTAATTAAAAAATAGGACTTTGTAGTGCACTGCAGCTTGATATGCTCTTTCAAACAAAAA
>CAJNOL010002290.1:0-41937 GCA_905250125.1 Rotaria sordida | reverse complement strand
TCGCTAAATATATCGATAAGATAAAAACAAGTAGCAAAGCAAAAAAAGATAGTTAGGGTTGGTTATATGATATAAAGAAGAAAAGAAAAAAAAGAAGGCCTTGCCTAGGATCGTAACAGTGATTACGATAGTTGCTAACGAGTGCGATGAAACCAAATGACCTTGTGAATTTTTTTAACGTAAATTGTTGAAAATTCAAAAATCGAGCAGGATAATAGACTTGGTTGAATTATACATGATTTGATAGTACTCGCGACACTGATTAAAGATGCGATAGTTTAAAGTCATTATTTAATCATATAACAAGATTGTGGAATCTATAATTAGATTGGCTGGTGTCAAAAAATAAAAGAGCAGATTTCGATCTTTTCGAATTGAAATACATTGACATATTCGGTATATACACTAGCGACCAAAATTGAGCTTCCACCTCTACAGCATGACATCATTTTTGTTGTAGTTGCTGTTTTCCAGGTTCCAGTATTGTGTAGATCATTATTTATTATATGTTTATAGAAAATTTCAACTCGAAATACCGTGTCATTCAGGTTTTATTTAAAAAATCAGCAAAAAGGAAGGATTTTTGTACCGGACAGAATTAAGCATTCACATATACAGAAGCTATATCTCTTCATAAAAAATGAATAAAGGGCGTTTCATAAGTTTCGGTCCCATTTTTATGTTCTTTATCTTTCTGCAACGTTCAATGGTAGAGCGACATTGAAGATACATATTTGAAGAGTAGTATCTAAGCTATCATTTAACAAAAATTCCAATCGATTTACATTAACCGTAAGAAAGCGCTACATTAGCAAAAAAAAATATTGGAAAAAATTTGTCAAATTTATTTTTTGGCTGTGGATGTGGTTCGATCGAAATGGTGGAAACGGGACCACCATAACCACACTCACATGCTCCAAAAGGAATGTAATATCTTGCTCATATTTAACAAAATAATATGATGAGACGAGTTCTTCACAAACCTATCGTCCGTGCATTACCGTTAATAACATAGATGCCAGAGATGTTCATCGCGGCTGAAAATCTGTCGCTGCCGCGATGGTTTTCAAAAAAGTGTTTCTAATTTCACTGCTGTGACTATATTTGACCAGAAATATTGGTACTAGTCGATCGGATTCATTCAGTCTCAGGGTGTTGCATTTGTAAATCCCGAAATTCTATTAAATTCATGCAGTTTTTCAATGTCCTCGAAAAAAAATGCTGTCGCCACCGCCATGGACATTCCTGATAGATATTGACGATACTAGATTCTAGACATTATCGAATTGTCGATTATCTCATGTAACATTTGGCCAATGCATTATAAATATAATACAGCCAAAGAAATGTTTGATTTATCCGTTACGTAATTATTGTCATAATTTAATACAAAAATTAACTGTATGGGATCTCATGCATAATAAAATCAATGACCTAGAGACAAAATGTTTAACTAATGTATTAAATAACAAAACAATAAGATAAAGTTTTACTCGTCTATCATACAGTTACTAATTAGTATTGTTGTAGGACGCGAACTTGAATGATACACCATTAGTAATAAAATTTGCGATATCTATCTAAAACATTACATGATAATACAACGAGTAAATCGTCATAAGAATGAACAATAAATGCTTGTTTTTCTATGTGCGATCTATTATCAGTCTTGAAACTACTACATATCTCTTAAACAACAAATTATTCATGTCATATTTATTAAATTTAAAATTTATTGATTTTGACTATGGTAAGATAGGTAATCTCTGGTAAGATGTCTTGTCAATGGACAAATATAAAATTCAATGTTCATAGTTTTCTCAGTTTATCTATAACAGAAGCCTTGTCTTATATAAATTTCTCTGAGAATTAACGTAGAGCTCGATATTGAAGTCATTGTGTTTGAAAAAACTTATTGTTATTCAGTATACTTCAGCCTATCCATACTCACAAAAAATATAATTTTTGGTGATTTTGGAAAACAGTATAAGTCTACGAAACTTCACATCTGAGCAACAAGACCTCACGTTCATATTTTTTTTTGTATAATAGATCACAAGACTAGAATAAGACTCTGAAGCTTTGATCCGATGAGATTAAATTATATTCGTTTTACAGAATATGAGCATAGGACATGACATATTTGAAAAATTAAATAAAAAAAAAAAAATCTTCATTTTCTCACAATGGAGGTATGTATGTTGACAAATGAAAAGATGGCACATATTCGGGTAAAATGAAAGCTCTCATCGCTAAGCTAACAAGGCTAAAATATTAGTGGCCCTTGGCTTGTCTAGAAAGAGATATTCGATTTTTACTGTATTTATAGTATATGTAGGATGTCCATAATTGAAAATTCCAGTAGGACTTATTTTTCTTTTTTCATCATGGTTGGATACGGTTCATCGAGTTGCATTAGAAAAACTATGCTTCAAATTTTAAAAAGAGATTTAAAAAAAAATTTTGCGTAGGATCGGAATTTTGAATCTATTTTTCCTTATATCTGAAAATAACAGTAACTTGGACTCTTCGTTTAAGATCTCTTTTTTAAAATTTGAAACAGTAGTTTTTCCAATGCAACTCGATGAGCTCTATCCAACCATTATGAAAAAAGAAAAATAAATCCCACTGAAATTTTCTATTATGGACATCCTACATATACTATAAATACAGTAAAAATCAAATATCTCCTTCTAGACAAGCCAAGGGCCGCTAATATTTTAGCCTTGTTAGTTTAGCGATGAGAAGTTTCATTTGACTCGAATATATGCCATCTTTTCACTTATCAACACACATACCTCCATTGTCAGAAAGGCTAGGATAGGGTTATTTCGAAAACTTCCACAGTATTCTACTAACTTTCAAAATTTCACTACGAACATAATATCTACTTGAAATTCATAGATTTGAATTGATTGATGAATCAATATCATAAGATTTCTATTTAATAATCAATCTCTTTATTTATGCTTACAAGATAAGCTCAATAACAAGAAAATATCTCGAAAGATTTATTCATCACATAATTGAAGTATCTGATTTTGTGAATCTAAATTATTAAATATTCATTTCAGACTTTTTAGAAGAATATTTATTTTCAAATTCTAGCAAAATGATATACTTTTCTATATTTTTTTTTTCAACACACATTAAGTTTTATTATCGATACATTGATGAATTTATTAAAGGTATTTCAATAAGAAGCATTCCATCATCCATAACTTGTGATGTAACTCTATATCGATCAATACCATCAGGTAAACGAATACTTTCATTGAGTTGTCTATTATTATGTTGTTTAGTTGATGAAGTCTTTTTTCTTCCTTGTACTAATAAATTATCATCAAGTAAACGTACTGTTAATTCATTTAGTTCATATCCACGTGTATCAACTTTTAATGTTAATTTTTGACCATTGGCTGTAAACATTGGATGAAATTTCGATTGTATAAAATCTGCAATATTAAATGATGATGAATATTGACGAGAATCCATACCCATAAGACTACCAGCACGTTTTGGTACTGTTGTTGGTCCTAATCTTGGTATATAACTTTGTGAAGCTGAACGATCATAACCATTTTTACGCGGAGTTTTTGGTTGATCGATTATGCGTAATAATTCTTCATGTGAACGTCGTGTTGCATCATTATCTCTTAACATAGGTATATCAATTGTTAATGTACCATTATTTCGTATAATCGAACGAATTTTATCAATATCGGCACCGGGTGGAATAGGAAATGTTTTAACTAATTCTTTACGAAAAAAATTATCTGCAGCAAATTGATCAAGATGCAAAGCATGCACAAGTAATGTATTATCATGTCGAAGTTTAACAGCAACTTCACCACGAGCAAATTCTGATACATTTACTTCAATACGTGTTGTTTCGGATAATGGTGATGGAGATAAATTTTGCATATTTTGAGATTGAAATATTTGAGATTATGGATGAAGACTATTAATAATAAGAATTATAGTAGTATAAAATCTATGAATAGAAGAAGAAAAAAAAACATGTTTTCATAAAATCAATATTCATTTTTAATAACGCAGTTTATTGCATTCAAACGAAAGAATTCATTACATTGAACATTTCAATATAATAATATATTAGACAAATTCAAAATTTAGAGATCTTAGTAAAATATACTCTGAGCGCTGTTTTACGTAGGACATAGATCAGTCGATAGAGCTTGCAATTCTAAGCCTAGAGCCCGTTAGATCTAAAATTTTCGAACTCGGATCCGGAACCAAACCGACGGACTCTACTCATAGTAGGCCATTCTAAAAAGTTTGTCCATTTTATCTTCTTGATATTTTTTCATGATGGCTCACGCATAGCAAATACCAACAAATTGAATGGCGGTATTTGGACCTGAGATTTTGGCTACCGACAGGTCTAGTTGTGAGTAGAATATCCTTAAAATTTCAGCTAAAAAGAATGTTTCCTTTCCGAGATATTAAAGTCCCAAAAAAAAAACTCGTATATTACGGAAGATGTTAGAGTTTTCTGTTTTTTAGGACTTTAATATCTCGGGAAGAAAACATTCTTTTGAGCTGAAATTTTCAGAGTATCCTACTCACGAGTAAACCTGTCTGTGGCTAAAATCTCAGGTCGAAATGCCGCCATTCGATTTGTTGGTATTTACTATGCCAGTGACAAAAATTTCAGTAAAATACCTATATCTCTAGACAGAAGGCCTAAGAGTACTTATCTTTTTGGAGTTTTTCATATCTCACTAGGGTCTACCTTATGCACAGATTTAGATATGAACATGATCAAAACTCTTTGATTAAGTTTTCAAAATATTAAGATTTTCTCTAAGATATGAGATGCTTCAAAAGACGAATGTACAATTTGTTTTTATCCCTCGTGTTTCAGATGAGACATCAGTTATTACGTAGGACCTATTAAGACTAGAAAGATTCGTTCCCCATGCGCTATCATTTTGGAGTTATGACTTCGATAGATCACTCGTTTTGGCTGAAATTTTTAGAACATTCTAATAACTTTCAGAGCTGTATACGAACAAAATTTTAGACCAAAATTCGTTTGTCCGATTATTTTTAATAAGTACGATGTCAATCCAACTCCGAAAGGACAGCGCATGGGAAAGAATCTTTCTAGTTTCAACAGATCTCATGTAATGATTGAGGTTTCACCTCGAGTGATTCTCTCGTAAGAAATGACTTCTGATGATTCTTTTGGTAAGAAAAAAAGAAATGTTAACATTTCATATTTTTTACTTTTTTCACAAATCTGCTAAATATATAATAAGATAATTTTTACCGACTTGTCTTTCATTATTATAAATTTAAAATTTTAGAGTTATTAGAAAATACCTTGCTGTTTTCCGGCAATTTCCGGAGAACGGAAAAGTCAATAATATTCTACTATATATCGTCCTTTCATAGGGAGAAGAAAGAAAAAAAAAAAACAACATTCTGGAACATTCAATAATAAGGCACATTGTTTTTCTAATTCCTATATTCAACCCTTTCTTTCTCCGCGAAAAAAAAAAATAGAATTTTTTTGTTAATAAATATAAACTCTAGATTATAATATTTAATCAACTGTATGTATCGATAGATTTTCAAAGGCTTTATTCAATAAGTCTGATATTTAACTTCATCGATCTTTTTTTATATGTTGTCCTTTCTTTATATTTAGACGATATTTGCGTAGTTTTACAAGAAAAAAAATAAAAACAGAATGTCAACATTCAAGGACTCAAAAGATAGTTTATGAAAGTAAAAATTCATTAAAGAAGATAAAATTATTATCTACAGAGAGAAAACAAAAACAAAAATCAATAATTTACTTAGAGAATGTTTTTTTACGCATACAATCGAATGATATGCGTGACTCTCTATAATCATTAATGTTAGTCGAATGTCTTGTTCTATACACAAATGAATTCGATCCTAATTTATGTCTCTTTCATTTATATTATCATGATGATAATATGATTTGATTGTATGTTTTTGACTAATATGTTTCAAGGATTAATAACATTCAGAACAACTTGAGCGTTATCATAATAACTAAATCCAAGGTTTTCAATAGAGAATGACAACATAATGCTTACTTGTTTTTCTGTTATTGGTTAAAAAACACACTGATTTTTTTGTAAGATGAATGTTAATATGGATGAAAACAAAATAGAGGGTGTGACATATAAAGAAAAGAGAGAACTTCGTAATGTTTTTGTTTCGTTGTTGATTTTTAAAAGAGAAATTGTTCAAACATTTATTTCAACGATTAACAAACATCATTATAGTGTAGACATAATTGCTATTTCAAAAATAATCTATTATCCTTACTATGGCTTATTATAAAGTTACCGATTAAAAATAAAATGTCAATCATTTTCTTTTGCTATTACAAAAAAAAAATGTAAGGTACTACAAGAAAGTAATGATAGGAATATTGATGTTTGCTACTTTACCTAGGTGAATGTATGTGACTTTTACTATTGAGGTCACCAATTGGTTTAAAACACACGATTTTTCATTCGATTCATAAATATTATTGAGAGAAAATTATTTTTCAAGTTGGTTTGTCGTCACTCTCATCGGTAGACCACTAATGAGTGCTCCCTCTCTCTCTTTTTTTCTCGCTGCCTGCCGGCACAAAGCAAAGCAACATGTTACATTTAGAGAACGTATGTGGCTTTTTCTTTCACCCTTCCCATTTTCTTCTTTTTTTCGATAGAAAAAAAAATAATCAAAGAAAAGAAAAAGTGGCGGGCAATCGTTATAGCATTACTACCGACCGTCAAAAAAAGAAAACCTCCCGGAATGATGAGCAGCACAAAAAAAAAAAAAAGACGAAAGGAAAAAGAAAAAAAAACATGATGAATTTACTTAGTCGAGTAGAAATTATTCATGAAACGACTGTGGATTCCTTTTGTCCCCTTGTATGAGTAGTAGTGCCAAATGTTTTTTTTTATCATTTTTTTCTCGCGTACTTATATGACTACAGATGTGCGCAACATACCCCTCGATGATTTGAATGTCAACAAACAAGCATAGTTTTTCTTTTAACCAAGACACACACACACACAAACATATATATGTAGATATATATATATATTATGTTTCAAGAAGTGTGCACATACATCTTGAGCTGCTTTGTTCGTTATGTTCTATAGTATTTGTAATCAAAGTCAATATTTAGATTTGTAGTAAAGAAAGAAAACGAAGGGCATTTGTTTATCAATAGCACTTGCACGTCACTAAATAAAAGAAAATTATTTTCTTTTTTTTTTTTTTTTCGCATAGGAGGATAAGAGCAAACTAAAAAGAGTAATAAAAATCAATGGATTTTTACTTCGTTTTATTTTTTGTATTAAATAAAATTATGGCATAATTTATTATAGAGAACTTTTTATTTATTTTTTTCTTTTTGTTTGCTTTAATAAAAATATGTTAATGAGTTTTTTTTCTTCTTCTTGTATGAATAAAGTAAAAATTTGAGAATAGAATTAAATTTTTTAGAAAGTTTTTAGAACAATAATTTCAATTCAATAAAAGAAATTATATTTTCTTCTCAAGGGAAATCTAAAATATGTGACAAAATTTATTTTATTATTCATATTTTTATTTCACACATCAACAATATGATAGTGTATATTCTTATTTTAACAAATGATTAGTTATTGCTTTTAAACTATTCTATAGTAAAAATTGAACGAAAAAGCTTTTTTAAAATTTTCGTCAATACAAAACAACATACTTAAAATGACGCCCCTTGCTGAATGTTAAAAACAAAATTTTTTTTGTTTCTTTTGGTATAGCTTTGAAGTGTTCCCTATTAAATGCCATATAAATAAAGGCTCTTTATTTTTGTATTCAATCCAACTATCGAAATTCCTTGCACTGTGATTATTCGTTGTATGAAAAATTCTCCTAGTGATAATGGTTGTTTACAGGATTTACGAAAATACGTATTTTTGAATGTACGCTCAATATTTTGATCTTTTTATTCGCAGACTTTTGGCGACTTCAGAAAACGGAGCGATTTTTAGCTTTAGCGATCCAGATATTTCCTTGAAGGAAGTATTTGGAGTCTATAACACGTTTTGCTCTGTTTATCGAGATCTATCTAGTCTGAAAGTTTCATGTATATCTCTGATGAGTCATTCTTCAGAAACCCTGGAAAACTATTTTTGTGTATTTTACGTAGAAATGATTCTGTTTTGAAAATAATATTTTTTTTTTACTAATACTGAAAAGTTCAAGATTTAGATTTTTTTAATTATTTTGATAGATTGTATAAAACTACATTGATAATAAAAATTTCTATTTTAATCAGTGGGCTATTGCGAAGTTAAAGGTTCAACAATCTTTCTTATGTATTACTGAATACATATTAATGCTAGACAGTACTCATTAATAAAGCACTTGTTTACGATGATTTTATTTTTATTTTATAGAGAATCTTCAGTTGTATATACAGTACAGATGAGATATAAGTCGCTAAAACTAAAAATGTTCGAACTCTGGTATAGTGATCTCATATCCTCAGGACACTCACAACAACAACAAAAAAACAGTTAAAAGAAAAAAAGAATTAGCGTGGAATAAAAGGGTATAAGCACCAGTTTCTTTATATTCTTATGACATTAAATAAATTACTTAGTATGGAAGTATCGGGATAATGTATAAATCATTCATTACTATAGATCCATCAGTCTTGACAATATTGCTTGAATATATATCTCTATTAATTAGTTTTTTTTTTGTCATATGTCATATAATTAAAAATTTCGAAATACAAGTTGCATAACAAATATATCATAAATTGTAAAAAAATATGTTTCAAACGAATAGTTATTAAAAATTAGATATAAATAATTAAAAGATCTTTTCACATGAATTCTAATCAATTTGACAAAAATTTTTTACTAACAAAAAGAAAAAATAAACAAAGAAATCAATTAAAGTTTCCACAAAAAAGAAATATTGAAAATATTCAGATATATGTTATCAGTAAATATTTTTTAAATTATACTTTATTACAGTTTGCATTTTTTCGATAATCGTTATATAGCAAGAAAGTACAGACTTGATTCTATCACATAATATGTTAATAATAAATAATAAATAGAAATGAAACAACATCAGAAAAAAAAACTGATTTATATAAAGGATTGGTCTTAATCTCCATTAGTTTCATAGACAATAGAATATTTGCGAGATGCATTACTGATTTCCTATTTCGATAATCAATAAAAAGTTTGTAAAAGTCATGACGGAAGATTTATTGTTATGATTGAATAATAGCTTCGAACGACTTTATTTAATTTATGCGATATTCGTCTAATGGAAGAGATGACGGGAAAACAGAGAACAAATTTTATGTTTGTTTTGAACCTCGATTCACGACGTAACAAAATATACACCAGTTTGAAGTTAGGTTCTAGCATCTGATGCAGTGAAGTTTGTACTTTCTCGGGAATATTTATAGTATCAACACCGATTGAAAAATAAAATCTCAAAAGATTTCAGAGAATTCATACAAGAGTTTTTTTAATATAGAAGGAAGTAAATCGAAGAGTCTAAGTTTGAAGACTAACAAAACTTTTGAAACTAAAATTTTGCAATATCTTCAAAAGACTTCTGCGAAAAGTTGTCAAGGATAACACATCATCACCCTTAAGGAACAAGTCGATCGAGGTAAATCGATTCATTTGGCTTGTGTTAGATATTCTGCAACAGATAATCTACGGCTTCGAAAACATTATTCATTTCTAAAGCGAATGTTTCACTGTCCTTTTTACATAAGAAAATGATTTACTAAGAAACAGACGACAACATGATGATAGTCCAATTGGTGTGATTTGTCGATTGTCTATCTAGCGTCGACTTTTCATTTCATTCATGAAAGTAATTAAACAACGTTGAAAAACTTACTAGTCGAACAGCATAGTATTTCTGTACACAACAGCTTCTTTGTGTCCTCCGTTCTCACTTAGGTGAGTAAGAGTATCTAGCTCATCTGTATATATGTTTTTCTTTTTGTAAGATAGATAAGAAGTTGAGGCGTTTTTTTTTTCGAGTGTTATCATCGTTGATAAAGCAACTTGGTTAGAGAAAAAAATCAAGTCTGATAACAGGTACAAACTTAAGGTGTGAAAAAAAACCGTATTTCATTTCGAACTTTTATGTTCGACATTAAGTCATAATCATGAAAATGTTATCTTGTTTGTCGCGTGCTAGACTAAAATACACAAGAAATTTTACTAGATTTGAATCTTTCGTTTTGTATAGAATACGACCAAGAACTTTATAAAGAATTATTCACAATAAAACATCATTCCTATTTTCTTTGAGAATTCTGATGCTCGATAGACAAGTAGTGTTTCAAAACAAACGCTTGATTTTTGTCTAAAGGATATGACGAGCGAATAAATACTCATCATATCAGGTACGTTCGGTTCTAACTTTTAAGTCCCACAAAAATATCTATCCAGTATTTATAACTCCATGACTGAATCGTCGTGTAAATAGACAATAAGTAACAGTGACTATTCATATCGGTGAATAACCATACACAGGCATCATAACGAATATCATTTGTCTTGTTTATCTATTTCCTTGAACATTTTGGTTCGTCTCAAAGTCGAATCAATTGTATGAAGTGTCTTACCCATAAATTAAGCTCGGTATAATAGCAGCATTTTGTAGGATGGGTATTCTTATACTATATATATGAACGAATAATGTCATTTAAAAAAAATGGGAAAGAGAAATATTGTATCACCATTCTATAGAGGAAAGAATATGCTTTCATTTGATATATAACTCAAATTAAAAAATGTTGAAAGTGGATTTGTATGATAAGTGTAATTAAAATTTTCTCACCCATATTATAGTTTACAAAGCATTGTTTCAAAAAATTATTGCAGCTTAAAAGTGCAAAAGAATTTATTTGACATTAAAAAAGAAAATAAAAATTATATGGATGAAATTCATGAATCAATAATGTGTATGTTCAACGATTTTCCAGTAATGTTCATTGATCATATTATCTCAGTCTATACTCTCATCAATCAATTAAATAGAGGATAAAAGGAATTTTTTTTTATACAAAAAAAAACAATAATGGAAATACTTGGATCCGAAGATCCTAAAAGATTGAATTAAAATAACAACCATTCGATAATAGAGCTGACTGAAGTAATTCTGGTATTATAGACAAATCGATTTCGGGATCCTCTCGATTCGTCCCTTACATAAATAGATCGTTCTTAATTGATTCTCAATTTGTCCCTTCCTTGATGGCTGCTGTATAATGATCGTATCGTCATATATCGTACAATACTTAATTTTTTTCTCTTTTTGTTTTCTCTTATGCATACATTACACATGAAACATGAATACCACCATCGTGTTGCTGAAGAGAGTCACGTTCAACTACAAAGACGTAAGAAAATTTACGATCAAACTGATATTAAACTCTGCTATTCTGTATAGAGAACACAAGAATAAACAATTAAGCGACGTTCAATTGGCTATACAATGTGGTCCTGCTATCAAGACACGGCTGTTCAAAAAGTGACAATAGAAATTTATATTGCATTATTGTTGATACTGTATTGTAATTTTTTTTTTGATAAAGCTCTACTGCTTGTTGCTAACCAACTAGTAACAAATTGAGAAAAACATCCAAGAGGAGAATCACCTAATTTGGGACGAATCGAGAGTAAATCATCGATTTCAGGATCCAAAATAAACAACATAGAAAAAAAAACATTGAAAATGATGAATTAATTACTAAATAATACATTATCAAAATCATTGATTTGCATGCATTGGAATTGTTTCTTTTTCAGAATTTAGCGTATAAATATGAGTTGTTACTTTAACACTTTGTATACTATCAAAGCACACACACATATACACGACCAACACAATTATTTTTATAATAACATCAAATCGATTGAGATTTATTGACGCATGGATATCCTTGATTATTGTACAACAACAATGAATATTGGATACGAGGGAACCTCCCCAGATGCCAAATAGCTTTTTACTCGAGACGTTGTTCATTTTATAACTAAATAGAAAAGTCTAGAATGCTTTCGTTCTCGAGGTATCAAAATTTTACTGAATTTTTCGTTCCCCTCAAATCATATGGAGAATCGACTTTCGACTTCAGATAAAGTTCTCAACGAGATTAGTTCATTGAACAAGTTGTAACTTTTCTAGTATCTCCAATTCTAAGATGTTAACACTTTGTTCATGCAAAGTTTGAAATCGAAAGTCGATTTTTCATGAGAGGAACGAAAACCCAATAAAATTTCTATATCTCAAGAACGAAGGCCAAGAAAGTCAAACCATTCTAGACTTTTCTATTACTCATCAAATGAACATCGTCTCTATCGAAAAGTGATTTATAACACTTGCAAAGGTTCCTTCGTAAGCGATCTGATATTGATTTTTTTTTGTCTTGCTGAATTAATCGATTGAAAGCTCAATTGTCGTGTCATCAAGTAAACATTCTCTATAATATCATGATCATCTTTAGCAACCAGAAAAATAGTTTAAACTATATGAATTTTTCATGAATAAGAAGACTATATATTTTATTACGAATGCAACAACAACAACACCAAAAAAGATATTTATATATCTGATTAAAATAAAAAAAACTCCTAAAAGTATTTTATCATTAACATTTACTAATTAAATTCGATTGCAAACGTAAGTCTAATGGTTGATCATTATCAACTGTATCTATTTCATTTGTTGACTAAAAAATTAAAAATATTTAAAAAAAAAAGTGTTTCATTTGTTGTCTTACCGATATTGTAGTAGTTGTTATCATTTGAGTACTGGATGGTATTCGTGTTTTAATTGCTTTTCATAATGAAAAAAACAAAATGATCATGTTATAAATAATCAAATGAAAGAAAATTATTTTATTACCTCGTTTACGTGTTAAAACTAAAGAAAATGATGTTCGTTTTCGTGGACATAATAACTAATGAGAAATATTTTTAATGAATAAAATAAAATTTGAATAAATATATTTACTGGTGTATTTTTAGATAGATTATCTTTAAACATACTATTTTCAATTAATTTTTTTTGAATTTGTTCATTTGTCATTTTTGATGAATGTCGTCGTCGTTTCAATATTTGTTTTATTTGTGCTAAATACAAAAAATATAGTAAAAGAAATAAACATATATTTTTCTTTACCATAATATTCATCAAGTGTTATTAAACCAAGACCATGAAGAAAACATTTGATCTAGATTAAAAATAATAAGGCTTATTATTATTATTTTATGTTTATATTCTTTTATTTTTACTTCTTCTGGATCAGCACCGGGAATGAAATCATGCTCCATTTATCTAAAACCTATAGGATTTAATTATATAATGACAAAAAAAAAAGTCAAAAATTTTTTTTCTTCAAATTCACTAATGGAAGAAAATTTCCGGTTTGTAGCATTGAATAATATTACAATCATAAGCATCTGGCAATTTTGTCATTATTAGAAGTATAACATAGAGGAAGTCCTCCAACTGATTAATCGCTTTTTGACTCAAGGCTATGCACATTATGTAGACCGAAATGAACTATGAATATCCTTAAAAAGAGTTCGGTTCCTTAGCTTATTGCTGTGGAGATACTACATTGTTACGGTATTTTTTTTTAAATAGTTTATCATACAAGTTTCAAGTCTTTTGATTCTATGCTGAAAGAAAAATATCAAATATGCCGATTTATAAAAGACACACTATTATTCATAAGTAATTTTTATCAGTTGGAAGACTTCTCTTGTTAGAAGTTAGAGGATACTGTTTATACTAATTAAAAATCGTTAAATCTCAATTTCTTTTGAACTCGATTACAAAAAATAATTTTAATATATGAACAAAAAATGTATTTAATATTGAATCAAAAACTTGATTTTGATCTTTCCAGAGCGGAGAGAAAAAAATAATCATCAGATCGTATTTTTTTTTTAATATAAAAGAATATTATCAAGATTCTAGCACAGTGTTCATCAATCGCAGAAGTAGTTTGATAAAACTCTACACATGAATCATGTATACAAAATTTCCACAGAAGGAACTCACCAGAAAAAGAGCAAACAGAATGGCTCACTTAGCAATTTTTTCTCGTGAGTAAAAAGAAATTTCACCGGAGGATATGATAACAACCGTTACTTTACAATCTTCCTAAATTCGCTGCTAGTATTCACCGTCAACAAGCAATTAGTTTTTCAAACACATTTGCTTATTGAAAACAAAAAGAAAACAAATACAAAAAAAAAAAAAAAAAAGAATGAAACTATAACTTCAATCTTCTAGTTCTTCATCATCAGCAAATGTATAATTTTCTCTAATTTTTGCTGTTTTTGCATATTCAAATTGTTCAACACCATAAGCATTTGACATTAAATTAGTTCGTTGTGATAAATCATCATTTTTTAAATGTCCAAATATAAAACCATTTGCTTTATCAATTGTATTATTAACTTTTTCAATACTTAAACGATCTTGAACATTTAATGATATATATGAAACAAGACTATAATCTTGTATTATATCACATAATAATTTATTAAATTTTTTATATTTTTTTGCAAGTTTTGGTTGAAATTTATCTTTATTAAAATTTTTATTTTTCATTAAAAAAGATAAATCTAATACTTCTGTATAAAAATCAATATTATATTCTAATGAACCATATATTTCAATAAGATCAATTTTTGATAGAATATTTACATGTGGTAATTCTAAATGTAACATCATTGATAATGATGTTAATAAAGCACTTATAAAATTTGATGAATTTGAACAATAATATGAATCAATTAAATTAACACAACAAAGTCTTAAATCAAGATTTTTTAATAATTTTTCAATTATATGATGTATTGAACCATGATGTGTATAAAGTTCAGTTTGTCCTGGACAATCAAAAAGAATATATGGTGGTGGTAATGTTAATGAATGTTTATCAATTAATATTTTAAGACGTTTTAATAACCAATCAATATTATTTTCAATATATTCAATACAATACATTAATGAACCATTTGGACCTAAATTAAGATTATCACAAACATCATCAACTGTTATTAAATCAACTAAATCTATTGCACATTCATATGGCATATCAACATTAGCTGCATCTAAATTAACTATATATACATGACGACTACTATGATCAGTGATAAATTTATTAAAATAATCTTGTATTGCTGCACAATATGTTGTTTTACCTAAAGAAAAAAAATGATTAATTTTTCATTTGAGAAAGAATTGATTTTTTTAAATATCATCATTACCACTGCCTGGTGGACCAACAACAATTTGACCGAAGACAACTGTCATTTATATTTAATCTAAAATCATCTACAATCTTGTATCTTTCACCTTCTACTGATAAATAATCAATGATGAAAATACATAATACATTTTTATTTTTTTTTTAAATATGTACGGACAAGAACAAAAACAACAAAAAAAAAACAAAAGAAAAACGAAAAACTTGTCGATGTCAAATCAAATTAATGGAATTAAAACGAACAACAAATACTGAATAATGACTATAATATTCATTGTCCAGTTTCTGTATAATAGACTAGAGAAATAGATATAACAAGAAGAAACAAATGAGATTTTCTTTTCCTTCTCAATCAAAAATAAAAACAAATTTTCACAATAAATAATTAAATATATGTATATATATATATATAAACTTTTCCCATCCATCACCAATAATAAATAAAACAAAAACAGTATGACTAGATACATTATACAGAAACAAAACAAAAACAAAAAAAAACAAACATGAAAATATTATTCAATCAGATCTCGATTATTCATAAAACGACGAACAGATACATTTATTGGTAAATGAAACTCAATTGAAGTTAAACGATCAAGTGAATGAAGTGCATCATGAAAACCTTTTTGTTGTATAAAAACTTCATTAGAAAGAACAAAAAATAAAATAATTTTCTACCTGTTGTTTTTGTATAACTCCAAGATTGATAATAATTTTCTACCAATGGTATTGTCTTCAGAATAATACGTAAAAAAGAAACAAGTTTTTTTTCACTAAATAATATTTTATATATTAAAATTTTATCTATTTAATGTTTGCTTTTTTAATCCTTACTTTAATGCATAACATACAAATGATTTAAAACAACTATCCATAGATTTATTATGTTTTTCATGTAATTTAACAATATTATCAATACCACTTAGAAGACACTAAAAAATCATATTTTAATAAAAATTAATTAGAATAAAAAAAAAAAAAAAGTATAAATAATACTTGTTTTAATGTAATTGGTTTACCACCAACGACATCCAATGAAAATGATTCGGAAAGTTTACGAGCTGGACTATTGGCAAATTCATTTCCATGCTAATAAAACAAAAAAGAAAAGAATTCCAATTGAATATTTATTTCAAATTGGAATCAGAACGACTGATCTCTATCTGAATTACTCGTCCGAGAGAATAAATTTTCCTTACTTTCATATCATAATATTTTAAAAATAATTTCCAAGCATGCATTGTATCATTTGCAGCTGAATAATTAGCTCTTGTAGAAAAACAACCCCAAACAGCTAAAGTTGTTGAATAATTTGTCTTCGAAGAAGAAAAAATAAAAGATAAAATTTATTTTTGTGGGAAGAATTTTACTTCATAAAGACCATGTTCAAGTAATGCACGTAGAGCTGGTGCAAGATCTTGTCTAACAGCTAAAACAATTGCATTTTGATCATAATCATCCTAATTAAAACCAAACAAACAAACTGAATTTTTGAAGTCAAGAAAAATTTTCTACAAATACAAACTTCTTCATTATCACTTGTTGCAATTGATGAATTATCATCATCATTATTATTATGTCGTGAATATGTATTTGTTAATCGTATGACATTAAGAACTTTTTCAATAGCTATTTCAAGTTTTGCTCGAATATCACTTTGAAAAAAAGAAATATTTTTTGTTTTTGAATTTAAATAAAAAAGAATAATTTTATTTGTATATATACCCAAAATGTTTTTTAGCAACAATATCTTTTTTTATATTTGGTGTTGGTTGATTAGATTTTTTTTGCGTTGATCTTGTACCACATGTTAATAATAAAAATGTATATAATTGCGTAAGTATAAGAACTTTTTTCATTGTTTGAGAAAAATTTGTTTGATTTTCAGAAGAAAATTTATTTGTTGTTTGATGCATTTTTAATGGATTTGTTGTTGTTGTCTAGAAATGTAGAATAGAATATTTGATAAAAATAAAACAATGACTATGAAACAAACAGGACGATTTGATTTATTTGGTGAGAATTTCGATGATTCGGTACTTTTTTTATCATTTATTAAAGGAGATGAAGCAGCTCCTCCTGCTGCTGCATTAGCAGAATCAGCTAAAAGTAAAATAATGATTTAATAAGAATTTTTTTTTTTTCGTTTTTTTTTTTACCTTTAAGAAATTCAATAAATTTTTCAAGATCATTTATTTGTGTACGCATTTGAGTTATTAAATTTTCTTTTAGTTTTACTGGATTAGTTAACTAAAAAATTCAAAAATAATATAATGCAATATAATTGAAAAGTTATTGTAAAAATCAATGACAGAATCCATTAAATGTAATATATTTAGTCTTCTATGTACTTTATAAATAATAGAATGACTATTAATCTGTCTATTCATTGAAATACGAACAATACACACACACGAATAAGTAGTTTGAATAAATCACCTTGCCAATCAAGGTACATATATATATATACTTTAATACATATCCAAAAAAAAAAGAAGAAATCAATTTACCTGATGAATAGCTTGATCAACAAGTCTTCTTAATTCTTCCGCTCTAAATAAAGAAAATGCAAAAAAATTCTTTGTTTGTTTGTTTATTTTTTTTTTGTCTAAATCAATACGAACGATAATTTCGAAACAGAAGCATCATCTAATTGTAAATCAAGTTTCGTACGTAATTGATCAATAAGTACACGTTGTTTTTCCATTGTTACAGATGTTGGTACACCTTCTAATGAACCTGATGCAGCTGCATAACGTTCTAATTCATCTAATTTTTGTTTTAATTCACTAATAAATTCTTTTTCACGTAATTTTTCATTTTCAATTAATTCTTCATTTGTTGTAAGATCATTTGTATACATTGATGATCGACACATAACATCAGGTATACCACTTGATGCAAATTCATGTAATTCTATTAATAAATTCTAAAATAATAAAAAAATGAAAAATAAAATATTTTATATGTTTAATTCATTTTTATTTTTATACTTCACGATCTTCAGTTGTTGGTGCTGAAACAACTTGTTGAAGACGTAATTGTACATGTGCAAAATGACGAGTTAATGCTGAAAGTGATGCATTTAATCGTTCATGTTCTTCAAGTAAAGCTACTTTTTCATTGAATTCTTCATTAGCACTAAAGATAAATTATTAAAAAAAATTAAAGTTTTTTTTTTTTTCTAAATCAAATAATTAAATAAACCTTTTTCCATATTCAGTATCCGATGAGGCACCACCGATCGGTGTCAATCTTCCCGTCATCGGTAATTTTTCATCACTTGAATCTTCTTGTAGCATGGCTTCAGATCAAAGAAGAATAGAAAAAAAAAAAAAAAACTATATCGTTTACCCACACATACGCCTACGCATAGGAATGACGTAGATAAGATCAAAGTAAATTAAATGTCTGATAGCGCTGTATTCTGTAATTGAAAAATATCTATCTAGAATTTTTATTTAAAGATATTTATTTATTTATATAGAATAATTTTTATTTTATTTTTTTTATTCTCATTGAAGTTAAATTCTACGATAGATGTCACTAAATTATGAAGTGACATTTTTTTATTACGGTTTCTATATGATGAGAAAGAATTACCAATAAAAAAAAATAGAATTGAAAAATTAAGTAATTCAACAATGAAAAATGTTTACAACAGTAAAATTCGAGTAAATGATGGAAAAAAAATACCGAGTCGAGAGCAAATATATAAAAATAAATGAATGGTTTTTTTATTATTATTTGTTTAAAATAAATTCAATTTGTAAGTCTCCTTTCGAACAGCATGTTTTATGTGATATTACTTGTATCTCTGTAACAATCATAAGCAAAAAGCAGAAATTCTAGCATAGAATAAATACAGATGTCTAATGTGTGTAACATCTGCGTGATACGCTGATCAAATCTATGAATCTGATGAAAGGAAAAAAGTGTTTGAGCCTATCTAAATTTCATGGCTCCGGCGCCTATGTCTACCAGAGGTCTCAGTGGATTGGACCGGACTAAAGAAAGTCTGTCCATGAGTTTTTCTTAAAAAATGATCCACTAATGAGTGCTCACGGACCATTTATCAAGACATGAGTAGGCAAGCATATTTCGAGTATCAGAAGTTTTTGCTTTATATATTTGCTCCTGGTTGTAAAAATATTTTAGCCAATGAAAGAGTTACATGAAATTTTCGAGAAAAGAATTTCAATGAAAATACGCAATATCTTTTGAAAATTTTATATTTTATTCAAGATCGAGCTCATCGCAGTATCCAATCAGTCCGGTCCAACCTATTGAGATCTCTGAACACTAACTTCTCACTAGTCGATATCCTCCTTCCAATATGTATCGTTTCTCTTTTTACTTCAATTCATCTGTATGTCCGAGACAGCCAAACTTCATCATCTATAATGTTGTTTCATGCAATTTTTTGATCGTAAATTGATACAGTATTACGATTGTGTTTTATTATGTCGTACATCATTGATAATGGTCGTCAGTTGGTCTAAAGTTCAAGTATTCGATATTTATGATCGTGCTTATTTGACTTACGATGTTGAAATATTATATTTTATTCTGTTCTTTTGCATTTGAATGATATCAGTATATGAAACATTATTTCTTATCATAGAGAAAATTTGAAGATTAATTGATATGAAAATGTCATAAGGATCAAATGACGTAACGTTATTGTTTTAATCCGATGAGTATATAGATTTTAAAACCTTTTAATTTATCAGAAACAATTTTTTTTTTCATCATAAATACGAAGGCCACGAAAGTAAGGAGAGTGTACATCCGCCTAATCGTAAAACCCTCGAGCGGCCTCTATTTAAATATGACAACAGTCAATTAAATGAATGATAATTTTATTATTATTATTATTATTGTAACAATAGTAACATATCTATTTTATACATTCTCTTGCATTCATAATATAACTTACAATTTAAAATTGTCATACACAATCATAAAAATAATACTTTAGGTTTGTTTTATACTTGATAATGATCACATCTCAAGATATGTATACATTACATAAATTTCTAATGCTAGAAAATTTCATATACATGAGAAAACAAAATTCGATTCTTAAAATAAATATATTCATAGAAAAGAAAAGAAAAGAAAAGGCAAGACAAAAGTAACATAAAATAAAAATTATTTCATTTATCATATTGACTTATGTTATCAGAAGATAAAGTCAAATGTAAAAAGAAAGACTAAATGACAACATATAGAAAATAAAACAAAAAAAGTCATGGTATTATTTCAACCAGAAACATTAACTATTCTTGTACTTATCGCTGTCATATTAGCAGGTGTAACATTTATTGCAGTTTCAATTCTTATTATTTATTTAATATGTATAAGATATTGTACTTCGAATCGTACTACTAATGATGATTCTTTATCAACAATACCTTCCGTTTCTGATAGTAATCGTTCATCACCTGTTCCTTCTTCATCATCGATTAGATCGACTCCAATAAAAGCTCCTGTAGTAACAATTCCTAAAAAAAAACAACCACCACCATCAACACCACTAACAGATTATCATTCTGATAGAATTACTGTTATAGATGAAGTTTCTTCTGATGATGAAATAAAACATAAACAAATTAAGAAACAAGACAAAATTTACAGTACAACAATTAGAAATGACAATCGAGTAAATACTCAACATTATATGCAAAGACGACAACAACGAGAAAAACCAATAAAACCAATAACAGATGTTCGAGTTATTGATCGACATACACCATATCCAACTGATGTTCTTCAACGTGAACGATATATGGTTGCTAATCGTGGATTTCAAAATACTCCATATGATCAACAATAGAAACAATTCTTTTTCTTTTTTTTTTTACAAACAGCATGACAATTCTTGAATTGACTCAATCAATTGTGGCCGCTGAAAAGAAAGAAACATATATATATATTTAATTAAACAAAGATATTTTTTTTTTTGATAATCATAAACTATAACTTCAAACAATTATTCTATTTTATCAGAATAAAAGTTCGATTTACTGTGCACCTCAAAAGTGTTTCTCCCCTTTTGTATTTTTTAGTTTTTATAATTAGACCTTTTTAATTTATTAACTTTCTATATATATAGAAAGAAAGCCCAGAACACGCTGCATATAATGATATATTTACATTGAACAACAAATACACTTTGAAATATAAAAAGTGTATTGAAATCTTAAAATGTATGAAGAGTAACTAGTTTTTAGGATAACTTTTGATAGAAACAAGATAGAGAACTGCGGTTTTCATCGTTAGAAAGAGGACATAAAGATGCATCGAATTCTTTATTTTGCATGTCTCTGACAAAATTTTGTTAGAGTCTTTAGCGAACTTTTCTTCAAAGATCGACTGTTTCGTATTTTTTGAAAAAAACTTGACTTTATCCTCTGTAGAAGTCTCGATTTTTAAAGAAAAGTTTGCTAAAGATCCTAACAAAACTTGTCAGAGACATGCGAAGTAAAGAATTCGATGCATCTTTATGTCCTCTTTCTAACGGTGAAAGTCGCAGATCTCTATCTTGTTTCTATCAAAAGTTATCCTAAAAACTAGTTACTCTTCATACATTTTAAGATTTTGAATAATTTTTGCAATAAAAAAAAAATATCACGTCTTTTTCTAATACATCTTTTATACTTCAAACTGTATTTGTTGTTCAATGTAAATATACCATAAGATGCAGCGTGTTCTGAGCTTTCTTTCTATATATAGAAAGTTAATAAATTAAAAGGGTCTAATTATAAAAACTAAAAAATACAAAAGCGGAGGGGGGGGGTGAACTTTTGAGATGCACAGTATAATAATATATTCTTCAATATTTTAATAGATCCTTTTCTAAATATGAAAATTCAGTAATATAAATACACTTTTTATTTTCTTCTATTCTCAAAACTACAAGTCTTGACGATAGATTTGAATCGTAGTGGTTTAAGATAAAATATATCTTTCATGATAATATCCTACATATAACAATTAAAGTCAATAAAACTATTTTCATCATACTTCTCGAAATTCATTGAAATCTTGATATATTTTTTAAAAAAAATGATTATAATCAATTATTAATAATACAAACCCGTTTACAGTAATCAATAAAATCATTTATTGTTATTTGTTCATTGTGCATTGGATCAATATCCTAGATAAAAACAAAAACATATTATTAAACTTCAAACTAACAGTTTTTCTTGTACATTGAAGTCAAACAATTTATGAACTGCATTAGGATAGAAAAATTCATATTGTTTTTTTTTTCGTTTAATTCTATCCTTTTACTTAAGTCTTTCAGAAATGCAACAGGGAATTATAACAAGACATTATTGATATACGGTCTGTGATGAGCGTTGATTAGCAGTCCATGGGATAGAGCCCATTGGGGACAAAAATTTTGGACCCAGTCTCTTGATACTTAATGAAATTTTTTTAATTCGCACCTGATACCCCTCAGGAACACATCCTTAACAGTTCTGAAGCTATCTCGATGGTGATCTTATAAGAATCAACTTATAATTGTCTTTTTTCAGAGTAGCATCCATGAAGTCACACTCGGGCCCGGTCCATAGGAAATTTCCAGATTCAGGTTCGGGACCAATCCGATGGTTTCTACCATAGGGAGTTCAAATTTTTACTCCTATACTTCAACACTCGTTTTAGATTGTATTGTCACATACATCGAATATTTCATTGACATGTTTTTGAAGTTCACGTTCATTAACAGGTGTATGACCTGATGAACCGAGAAGTTCGCTGAGTGATAAAAGGATTTCACCGAGATTCTAAAAATATACATATATAATATTGATATTTTTATTATTTCAGAAATTCTTATACTGTTCGTGTCAAATGTCCTTCACCATGCATATCATAGAAACGAAAAATCCATCGTAATTTTTCATCAATTGTACCGCGACATAGAACAGATAATGTTAGAATATAATCCTAGAAATAAAATTTGATTTTAAAAAAAAAGGAAATATCTTATGAAAACTTACATCAAATGTAAATGTTCCTTTATGATTTCGATCAATCATTGAAAATAGGTAACGAGTATATTTACTTGCATCTATGAATTAGTATTGATAGATAATTAACTTTTTTTTTTTTTGTGTATCTTTTATTTATTGCTTACTGCCTTGTGGAAAAAATTGTAAATAAATTCCACGTAATCTTTCTTCATTGACATTTCCACTTGGACATTCCTTTAGAAAAAAAAAACAAAAATAAGAAGAATATAACTTGAAAACTAAATGTTTTTCTACTTGTTTAAAACTTCGATAGAGAAGTCGAATTTCAGATTTTGAAAAACGTGTACATTTCATTATTTCTTCTAATGATCGAGGATGTTGAAGACTTCTTGAAAGTAATGCATCCAATTGTCCATCTAAATTATGCATATATAAAAACATTAGAATATATTTTATTTTTTATAACTTCTATACAAAAATAAGAAAAAAGAAAAAAACAATAACTTATACATACCTCTATTCGTTTTTTTACGTCTACCAATATTAAAACTACTCTGTCGATGAGAATATGCAGCTATATTAGCACCCATTGTTATTATTAAGCACCATAGGCATCAAATAAAGAAACAATTTATAATAACTCAACATTTACACATAACTATCTTTAGTCTTTTTTTTTGTTGAATTGACTATGGCTTATATGATAAGATAAGATCGATAGATTTGATGACATTGATGACGGGCGATTGACATTTTGTTCGATCTTTTCAAATATATGATCGTTAATTCTACATAAGTATAGACATCCACACATGTGGATTATCCGACTAGATATATCTAAGAATGACAGCGGAATATAAAAAAAAGAAGAGGAAATCGTCGATCAGACGTCTGTTTCCAATTGGAGATCTCCTATATTATCAATAATGTTATCTATATGATGGATGACTTTTATCGTAAATATACAATTTCTAAGAAGAAAAAAAAATAACAAATCACATTCTTTAGAATATGACAACATACTTAGTCTTTCCATTATGATTAAGAACAAGTCATGTATAAAAACAAATGTTATTCCTATTTATAAATCTTCGGTAATTATCATAAAGCTTTGATTAGATATTGAAAAAAAAAAGAAAAAGAAATGACATCATCTATCAATGAATTGAACTAACTGAACTAGATGCAATTCATTCTATATCCGAGCTATTTCTGATAATTAAATTATCATAATAATGAGATAAATTCTATTATAATAAAAAGAAAAATTCTCTAACAACAGAACTGTCGTGATCGTTCAAAGTTTCGGAAGTGAATAAACAATTTTTTTCAAAAACAAAAAAATTGAATTTATATTTTTTGGACTTTTGATGACGAAGGATATCAAGTATTTTCCTTAAGTGAACGGTTCAAGCACATAGAACTTCTCAAGATCGAGGATAGAAGCAATCGAACTAGCAACAGTTTAAATTGGAACTTTTTTTTCTTTCTAATCTAATGAAAATATTTCAAAAAATTCTAGTTTTTATTATATATGAACTAAGATAATTAGTTTTCATCATAGTATTATTTTAATTTTTTTGTCTTTTGATAAATATAATATAATGATAAAATTACAATAGCAAAGAAATAACTTGTGAATGAGAATGAATAGAAATATTTGTATTCAATGGAGTCGAATAGCATACAAAGACAAAAAAAGCCGAATACATATTCCAATCATGTTATCACTCTCCTTCATACTACTAATTTCTTTTTCTTTCCATTCATTGTTTCTTATTCTTTCTTGATTGCTTTTGTTTTTCTAATACTATATCTTTCTACTATATAAATTTGTTATGTGTAATCAAAATAGACACATTTTTTAGAGATATGAAACAGTTCAATAAATATTATCATTATCAAGAGTAATGGTAAGCTATATATTTAGTTTATGATTATAATAAATCATTTGTCTTACGGTTGACTTTTCTCCATCTAGACTTCCGAAAAAAGAAACATTCCGATATAATTTATTTGCAATCATATTTTTTGTTTTTGTCGATCTGAAAATTACTATACATCAATCATAAATTTTTCTCTATTAAAAAAATGTCAATAAATCAAATTGAATAAGACATTTCTATATTATAATTAATGCATAAAAAAAAAAAGAAATATTTTCTACCTGATGTATGTATACGACGAACAACTCGAAATATTCCAGTACTTAAACGACGTGAAAAACGTTTACAACTAGCAATTATTCGAGATGTTCGTCGATCAGTTGTAAGTAATGTTGAATGATACCAAGACATGAATTATTTTTCTTTATCTAAAATAGTTATATAAATAAAAATATGTCACTTTTATTTATCTTTATATTGACTATGTTCTATTATTAATGGAATGATTCTTTCTAACTTACACTTCTTTTTCATATGTCAGTTATTATATTTTGTGTTTATACAAGAAACAAATGATAGAAAACAAAAGAGAGAAAGAAAAAACTAGGAACGACCGTCAAAAAAAAAAAAAAGAATCTAAGTGTTTTTCACATCTACTAATGCTTCATCTTGTCTTTTCTATGCTTCTTTTTTCTTGCTAGAAACTGTTTGATTAGCTATATTGTCATTTTTTCTATGATTGAATCGATCCATGAAAATATTTAGATGAAGATGGGTTTTAATAACTGGATTATTTGCGACTTCATAAAGATTTATATTTATCGAGTTCTCTTTTTGTATATGCAATTAGTATATTATGATCTTATATAAAAGATTTTAGCATGATTAGCAAACATAGAGAATACATGTATATATTATCGAGCAATTATTTCTACACATATAATGTACTTCACTGTTTTTTTGAATAATTTTTAATAGAAATGCCAGAGAGATCTGCGGTTTTCATCATTCAAGAGAGAGAGAGAGAAAATCCGTGGTCATCGAAATTCTATTGGTCAGCAATTGACTAATTAGGTGAGTTCTTGATGGAGATTTTTGAAAATGATATTCTGAAACTATTTATCTTTAGTTAATAGAACTAATTGAAAGAACTCTCGATCTACGCAAGGGTAACATTTTCAGTTTGAGAATTATAAGACTTCCGGTTTCAGTCAACTGATTTATGATCACTCGGAAAAGCAGCTAGACAGAGATCATTCACCCTCTTGATGATGGAACTGTTTCAACTGATAAATTATTTTTGATCTCGGACTCGATTCTAGTGAGATATGAAACGTTCCAAAAGGTCTTTAGATCTTCCTTTCAGACTTACAGCCATTTGACTGAAATTTTAGGCTATAGCATGATATGCACCAACAAATTGAATGACGATACTTCAACCTGAAATTTCGCCTACAGATAGATTAGAATGTTCTAAAAATTTCAGACCGAAATGCCATCATTCAATTTGTTGATACATACCATATGCCATAGCCTAAAATTCAAGTAAAATGACTATAACTCTGAAAGAAAGGTCTACGAGCATTTATCCTTTTGTAACGTTTCATATTTCACTAGAATCGAGTTAGAGATCAAAAATGATTTCCCATATTGTAAATACCGGACAGTTTTTAGCGGTAAATTGCAGAGCCGGTAACCAGATCAGTAAAACCGGTGGTTTTTCCGAGCATTTTTATGACATGGGAAGGTACAAGAAAAAAACATTTAAAATAGCAAAATCGATGATTTGGAGCAACTAAATGTCAATGATCATCAGCGAACCCATTCATTTTAGCGATAAACCGCGGTAAATTGTAGCGACGGGAGCCGGTAACCGAACCAGTAAAACCGCAGTTTTGTTCCTCAAAAGGGAAATAACTTCAGAATATCATTTTCGAAAAATCTCCATCGAGAACTTACCTAATTAGTCAATTAATGACCATAGCTCTTCTCTCTTCAATGGTGAAAACCGCAGATCTCTCTAATATCACAAGTTATTCAAAAAAAAAACATTGAAGCATGTAGAAAAATAATAAGACTAACATATTAGTTTTGTTTTTTTTCATAAAAAGTCATTACGTATAGTCATTGAGTATAAATTCTAAAGATAATAAAATCTTTTTTTTTGTTTGTTTGTTTTATAAAGTAACTCAATTATTCCATCATTCGGTTCATAGATATTTAAAGAAAATTATAATAACATAGATCTCTCTTCGTAATCAACTAACATTAAAAAGAAATGAAATAAAAATGTAGTATTATAAGACTAATATAATCTTTTAGGCTATGTATTATTCAAAATTCTTAATCCATTCTGAGAGACATATATATAATATGACATAGTACGATTTTTTTTAAATATTATTAGATTTAGAACATAGTATGTCAGCCAATTTGTTTTGTTGATGTATATTTTCTTTATTTGTTTATCAAGATAGATTACTAAAAAAACTACATATATATATATATACAAGTCAATGCATGATTATATTCGATGTATTGATAAAGGAGGTTTTTGCTTGTTTGTTTGGTGTAAAAAACAAAAAAAAAAAAAAACTTATTTATTAATTAAGAAGTTTTTGAATTTGATCTTTTTTTTTCTTAAAATCTTATGATTGATTAATATTAAGCATTATTGATTGTTTTTTTGAATGATTTATTTGAAATATTATTTGATTATTTAATTTTTTTTTATGTTTTAAACGACAATGAAATAGATCACAATATGCACGTCGATATTTATTTGAAATAACATTATAAAGTATTGGATTAATAACTGAACCAAAATAAAATGTTATACCTGATATAACATATAAATAAGCCATAAAATTAGATAATAATGATAATTCAAAATTAAAATTTGAATATAATGTTATTATAGCTAGAAGTAAACGTTGTAAATATAATGGAGCATAACAAACAAAAAATGCAATAACAACAGCCACTAGATATAAATTAAAAAAAAAGAAAATTATGAAAATTATTCAAAAAAAAAAAAAAGGATTTTTCATAAGGTGCCGGAAATTCAAAATCATAGTAAAATTTTTTTTGTCTTTTTTTGTACTTGGTTAGATAGAGGGCACGAAAGTGATTATAAAAAAGTAGTTTTCAAATTTTCAAAAAATATTTTTGCCAAAAAAAAATTCAAAATGGTGCAGAACCACATTTTTGTTTTTTCATTCTTTTTACTTCTCCAAACCAATATTTTCTTGTTCCTTGTGTGAAACTGACTATAGAGAACTATATTAATATAGTTCTCTATAGTCAGTTTCACACAAGGAACAAGAAAATATTGGTTTGGAGAAGTAAAAAGAATGAAAAAACAAAAATATGGCATCATTTTAAAAATTGAGTCATTTTGCCCAAAAATGTGGTTCTGCACCATTTTGAATTTTTTTTTGGCAAAAATATTTTTTGAAAATTTGAAAACTACTTTTTTATAATCACTTTCGTGCCCTCTATCTAACCAAGTACAAAAAAAGACAAAAAAAAATTTTACTATGATTTTGAATTTCCGGCACCTTATAAAAGTTCATCTCAATGAATTTTATTAATTAAATTCACAAATAGAATGTTCGGATTAACAATACTTATCGGTATGGGTATAGAAAATTTTGACAGACTGCTTTTAGGTATGAAAAAAAAATGTCCTGTTTTATTTAACATAAAAGATTATAAAGGATTTTTTGGAATAAAATAGTATTGATAAGATCTAAAGATTGAATTATTTCTTTTTCTTGAAACAAACTTATGATTATCTTACCAAGAGTTTTAACAACTACTTTTCGAGCTTGACAACGTGCACGCATTTTTAACCATGAATATGAATTAATTTGTTGTTGCTGTTGTTGTTGTTGTTGTTGTCTATCTTGTACATCTTTATTTGATAAACCTGAATGAGATGAATTATTATCTGTATATTTTTTTATATTTATTCCATTATTTGATAATGATGATGTACTAATTTCAATTTGATTTGAATAAATTTCATTTTTATTAACATGACGTAATGCTTTACCAATAAATAAATAAATAGCTCCAATAATAATCATTGGAAAATAAAAAAAACAAAATGATGTTATTATAATAATAATTGATAAAATTTTTTTAAGACTTTTTTTTGGTATACACGATTTACAACTATTTGTTATATCTTTATCTAAAGAATTAATTTGAATTAATTTTGTATTATTATTTATAAATACAATTGTTGATAAATTATTTGATATAATTGATGAATTTATTTCAATTTCATAAGATAATCCAAGTGGAAGACTAAAACCAATTGATATTAACCAAATAATAATAATTATATTTTGTGCACGACGAAAATGACTTAATCGATGAAAATGTATTGGATGTACAATAGTAAAATAACGTTCACATGTAAATGCTAATATAGTTAATATAGATGAACAAGTAAAAAATTCAGCACATATATTTCTTAATTTACAAAATATTATTGATAATGGCCATTCACGATTATAAATTTCAAGCATTTCTAATGGTAAATTACACATTAACATCATTAAATCAGAAACAGCCAAATTAAGAAGATAATAATTAGTTGGTGTACGTAAATGTGTATTATATATAATAATAAAAATTGTCATTATATTACCAATAAAACCAATAGTAAATATCAATGAATAGATAATTAATATAAGTTTTTCAATAAAATATGGATTCGAAAAAATACCTTGATATATTGATGGACATTTATTTGTACTAGGTATTACTAACATTTTCTTGTCTTATTATTCTTAAAAATTTTATTTATCAATTAAAAATATAGAATATTTTCATCTATTAAATATAATTAATAATTTTCTAAAACATTTATATATATATTTAGTTGTCTAGATCATTTTCAAAGTCAGAAAACATATGAAACTCTTTTCACTAGATAATTATATCCTAACTATTTTTTTTTTGCTTTTTTTACAGATTAGTGTCGTTGACATACCCACGCATAGGATAATCCAATAATCTATCATAGATCTAAACAGGAAAAGCACTATAAAAAACAAAAGAAAAGAGCAAAAAAAAAAGAAACTAGATAATCATCAACGAATGTACTCGGGATACTGATTGAAACAGACAAAAACAAAAAACAGACGAAATGCTTTTAACTAATATATAGATAACAAAAAAATTGATTTTTACTATTAAGCATTTATATTAATAAAATTTTAAATTTTATAAAAATAAAAATCGAAATCAAACATCATAAACTTCTAAATTTCATTTTTGAAAAAAAATAAAATAAAAAGAAAAAAGAACATTGTAATAGAATAATATTTTAACTCTTTATCAAGAATGAACGAAAAGAAACAACGAAGGAAAAAAAAAAAGATAATTACATCACAACGATGCACTCGCTCGAAGGAAACAACAACTAATTGTATTTGCTTTTTTTTGGCGTCAAACAAACATTTGTTAATGGAACAAAAAAGAAAAATTCTATAATCAAGTATATTCTAACAATTGTTCATTTGATGTTATATACATACTTAAAAATACCTACCTTTTTGCGGAAGATAGAATTTAAATATTGATTGAGCACTTATTACAAAAAGAAAGCCGGTGAAAAGTAAAAGATGCGTAATGCGTTTTTCCTTTCTGCTATTTCAATTGAATGAAACAACATATAGCCCAGATATGAATTCCTTTAGAGTGTTTCGAATTCTAAAAATTGTTAACAATTAATATGCTCAGATCGTATAATAGTGAATAGTGTATTCTAAAAATCTTCCATTGAGGCTGGTTTAAAAACTAGAAAAATCTAATTATCATTATTATTTGAAAACGACATGATAATACGTGGCAAGAATTAAATAACTATGACTTTAATAAAGAGTAAATAGAATTGTTCCAGGCATTCTTTTTTTTTTTGTGTGTCATACAGAAAATTTTAATGAATACTTCAACTAACAATATCCCTTCTATGTTCATTTTTTTTTAAAACTTATATCATAATAACTCTCAAGGCAGTTTTGATAAAAAAAGAAGTGTAAGCACTGTCGTTCTCACAGTTTTCCTAACTTTCGCATCTATGAAAATTATTGTTTTTTTTCATTAAAGCCTACTGAATATTTTTTTTGTGAGTCTTAAAAATGACAGGATTTCCTCAAGTCATATATATATATATTACAGCTTAAACTTTTGTTCATCTTTTATTAAATATTCTTTCCATGATAATAGACCCATACTTGAAATTTTATCTGAGAATGACTATTTGATCACTGCTTTAAGTATTTCTATTAATAAAAGAGAAAAAAAAATGACATGTATAAACAAGAAACAGCTTTTCCTTAATATAAAAATAAACATGTTCTGAATAATTCTCTATTATGAAATTTATATACTTGAACACATATATTTAATTATATATTTCGTTTTTAGAATATGTTGAATTTTATGAAAGCAATATATCTGTTGTTTTTTTTTGTATATATTAGAAAGAAATTGAATTAGTATTTATTACTTAAAAGATTTTTCTTTTATTCATAGATCAATAATCAAATATTTGTATTCTATGACGTCAACTATATGTTGTTCATTTGTATATCAATAAGTTTAAGAAAATGCAAGCATTTATTTTTTATCTAATCAAAAACAAACAAGACTATAAAGAATACTTGTTATTCTAGCTCGAATAAATCCTCTTATTTAAATATAATTTTTATATTTTGTATAAATTTAGTCAAGTAGTATTATTTTTCTAGTTGCATAAATTCGATATTGCTGATTTAATAGATAATCCGCCTTTTTTTCAGAATAATATATTTTTTATGTATCAAGAATGTAACAGATATTTAATTCTTTGTTAAATGCAATAGACATCAAAATAAAGGTTAGACAGTAAAAAATATCTTGACTTTTCTATTTGTTCGCATACTAAATTATAGTCAAGAAATTTTTATGAATAAAAGGTTTATTGTTTTAATGACTGGATTTCTTTTCTTAAGAAGGCAAAAAAAAGCTATGTCAAGATGACATCCAACTTCATAGAACTGTAACTTTTCTCAAAACTAGCAAAAAAGAAAAAAAGAGCAAGTAATTAACAAAATGTATAACTAACTCATACCATTGGAAAATGAAAAAAAAAAGGATAAAAATTTGGACTCCCAAGGATCGAAGATCGTATATCAGTAACGTCTCACTTTTAGGAAGTTGTAGATCTGAGAAAAGCTGAATTTCTGAATCAAGATCTGGATCCGATCGGGTTCAGACTCGAATGATGTTTCTATCAATATCTACTAGAATCCTGGGTGTACATGAAAAAGTTAACATACGGTTATTTCTTGTTATTCACTTTTCCATCTTTCGACGCTCTTAATAAATAAAAGATTGTCGCCTAGTTGAAACAAACATTATATTAATCAGAAAAAGAAAATTGAACAGTTAATCAATGAACAAAATTCATTAAACCAACATCTTCAGCTGTATGAAATAGTTTGAGTTGTAAAAACGAGATCAACCAAGTTATAAGCTGCAGGTCTACATCTTTATAAACTAGAATCGGTAGCTTCCTATTCTCTATAATATATGAACTATTGACTTAGTGCATTTCTGAACGATTAAATAAAAGGATGGTGAAAAAAATATGTTCCACTCTAGATAGAATAAACAATCTTTCTATAATTAACAATAGCAGTTACATTGTGCTTTGCATTTTAAATCCCATAAGAATTGCGCTAACAGCTTATTTATACAAGGAAGAAACGTTAATGTTCGACACGATATTTTATTTAGCATCGAGGTCGAGGGATGACGGCTTCTTAAAGATCAAGTTGACCTCTTCCGGAAGAGAAAATCAACATTGCTTCAACATTTATAAATTTTGCTATTTTCTTTAGAATTTCATATTCATAAAAAAAAAAAAAGAAATATAGATTGTCTAAGAATGATAATTTGTTTTAAAATAAAACAGCAAATTTATTAATTAATAATGAATGATCGTACAGCATCATTCTTTTTAAATTCAACTTATGCGAAATAATCACATTCAATATGAATGTACACTTGATCATCCCCATATTGAAGTTAAATATAACTATGATAAATAGAATTTATTAAAATTTAATAACATTCTTACTTCAATTATTTTTGCATAATCAACAATCTGAAGTTATAAAAGATTTTAAACTCAATATTTATCTTGAATTCATTTGTTACATTTAGTTCATAACAAGTACTGACTTAATCGTTAATACCTTTTCACCTTGAAAACTTCTGAAAAATTATTCACACTAATCCAATGAAGTAGGTATATTTATTTTTAATCTCTGTTGAAGGTTTATCAAAAAAAAAAGAGATTTTGAACGAGATATTAATTCTTAGAATATAATTTTTATGCTTTTTTTTGTCTTATATTTTTGAATCAATGTTATCCTACTTCAATATGTCGATCTATTAAATGATTAATTTGAATTTTAAATATTTTATATAAATGAATTCGTATCATTATTGTATTATATTTCTAATAAAAGAATAATAATTTATCTTGAAATACATTTTTATAAATATTCATTTGAATTGAAAGAGTTTATATATAGTATTAAAAACAAGATCAAAAAAAAAATTCCATCAGGACTTATAATTAAGTAAAGATAGATGATATCTGTGTATTAATGACAAAGAAATTTTGCTCTTTTCTCTCTTCCAAAGTTTCCTGACTATGATTGAAAGTAGAACAAAGTGATAATATCTTCGATTCTTATCTACATCATATCGCATTGTCTGTTGTTTATATTGACTTAGGTTTTTTTTTTTTTGGATATTCTATTTATAGTTTATGAAACTGTAAAACGATTAATAGTCTGATACTATGGTACCTCAAGCGAAGGACGCTATTTTGTTTTCATCGAATAAAATGGGTCAAATAACTTCTTATAGATTAATTATATCATCAACATTGCTAAAATTTCATATATCAAAAGTTAAAATCATGATAGGATGTTCAAAATGTTCCAAGATTGATTTTACTCAAAAAAAGCAAAAGATAAATGCATTATAAATGTATGTTTTCTTTTTGAAGGCGATCGCAGTACACTTTCGCATAGCTGGTGTGAAGTCATCTTCAGATGGACGGTTCAGATACTGATGCAATAATTAACTTCGATTAGAACCAGTTGGATCCAAAATTTTCAGATCCAGACTAGATTTGAAGAAACGACAGATGATGTATTGTCATGTTGCAAAATGACATCAGCCGAAATTGAATTTCGCTGTTGTTTTTAGCTTTTGAATGAAGTTCTTTTTTATCAAATGATCTGCGTAATATATTTTAATGATTGTCATACCCAATAGTATGGACTTTTTGAGAATTATCTCATTATGATTTCAGAAAAATGAAAATAAAAGTTTGTCAGCAGACTTTGTTAGTTTTGTTTGTGTTGGTGAATCAGTTTGTTTATACTACGATTGAATACGTTCGTCATAAATAGATTCATATACAACTTTATTTATGATTTCCTCTCTTGTAGAATGTTATAATTATCCATAAAAATAATAAGGAATATTACGATATTTATATTACTAATGTGAAAGAAATCAAAATTGTACAGTTTATAGTGAATGTTGAAATCTAATAAAATATCGAATATATACATATTTATCTCGACCTATTCGTATAGAAGATTCGATGCAGTCATTCTAAACTTTAAAAAAAAAGACTGACGAAGGAATCTCTTCAAATATCAAATCGTTTTTCAATAGAGATGATGTTTATTTGGCGAGTAATAGAAAAGTCTAGAATGGTTTGATTTTTCTATTATTCATCAAATGAACATCATCCTGGTCGAAAAGCGATTTGACATCTGGAGCGACATTCCCTCATAAGTTTTAATTGACGATGAAATGGATTTCGTCATAACTATGTAATTCAAATTATTTTTTATCTCTGAACAACCATGAATGATTGCTCTTGTCGAGTTATTGAGCTTACACTCACTCCTCTTTCATTCTGGCGAGAACATTAGATTATATCGAATATTTTTCATCACAATAGAAAATATCAGTAAGATATATACTGAACGTGTAATTGATTGACAAAGTCTAGTAATTAATCAATCCGTTCCGAACAGTCAAAATATTATTCAGTTATAATAATATATAAACAATGCTTGCTCGAATATTTTATTAACTTGAAAGATTTTATAGATAACTAGAATTCTTTTAGAAAATAAGAAATGCATGCATGATGTTAACAAAAAATTACAAATTTCATATAGTATAGATAGTTCTTGATCATATTTATGTTATTTTCGTACATAAGTCTTGTTACCATTTGCATTCCAATAGAAACGTCCACCTCTGGATCCTTCCATAATAGGTTGATTGTTTGCACTACCACGAGTTGCCATAAATTCGCCTGTGAATCGACCGCCACTACCTCTATGGGTTGTAGAGTTAGTAGGCATTGGTGTTTGATAAGGCATACACATCGATGAGATATTCGGCGAAGGCATATGACTGCCCAACATCATTTGACGCATTTCATTAGACAAAAAGTCATTATCATCATCATAGTTTCTTCGAGAACGAGCTGTTGACTGTTCTCTCTCTTCATTTCTTCTCTAAATACACACACAGAAAGTTTGTTATAGAAAATAAAATTCTTGATTTTAATAGATTAAATTACTCGTTCATTTCGTGCATCTTCTTCTGCTCTTATTCTTCTTTCTCGTTCTTCTTGTTCACGTCTTTCAGCTCTTTTTCGTTCTTCGTCTCTAATCTAAAATTAAAATAAAACCTAAGACTACAAAGTCTTATGCTAATAAACAAAACTTACTTGTTGTTCACGTTTTTCTGCTTTTCGTCGTTCTTCTTCTCGTGCCTAAAATCATACAAAATAATAGAATAAAAATTTTTGAGCTTAATGAATACACTCACTTCTCGTTCACGTTTTTCTGCTTTTTGTCGTTCTTCTTCTCTTGCCTAAAAACACATCATATTTTAATATAAAACAAACAATCTTTTATTTGTTTTTTTTTTACTTTTGCAACTAATGCATGTTCATATTCTTTTTTCTTTCTACGTTCTTCTTCTTCTCGTTTTGCTTTTTCTTCTTTTCGTTGTCTTTCAATTCGTTGATATTCATCATTAGTATAATAATTTCCATTATTATTTTGTACCATTCGATCAATCATTTGAAGTAATTGTTTAGTTTTTCTATCCAATGGTTCACCATTTATTTTATTATTAATAGTAAATTTACGATTTCCACATTTTTGAATTAAATCTTTCAATTCATCAGATCGATTTATAAAATCATCAATAGTTTGACCTTCATCTAATTGATCTTCACGTGTAAAAATCACAATACAATATTTGGCAGCACCATCACCGAATATTTTTTTAATGAAATCTACTGTATTTTTTTCTTCAGGTGAAAAACGACCAACACGAAGAATAATTAAAAAAGCATGTACACCTGGTGATGTCATAGTAAAAATTTGCGAAGCAATTATCTGTTGTACTTGTTCATTTGTTATACATATATCTGTATCAAAAAAACCTGGCGTGTCGACAACCATTAATTGTTTTTGTCTTCCATCACTATCAGGTACAATAGCCGTTTTAACTTCACAAGTTTTTGTTATTGAATTAGGTGATTGTGTAGAATAAAATGCAGATCGTGAATGTAATAATGAATTGCCAATGGAACTTTTTCCTAAAAAAGAAATCGTTAAAAAAAAAAAAAAAAGTTTTATTTTATATTTTTGAGACTGACCATTTCCTGTTCTACCAATTAGAACGATACGTAATTGATCTTGTGAAGAAGCCTAAACAAATATTTAAAAATTGTATTCATTTAACAAAAAAAAAAGTTTCTTTTTTCTTACCATAGCGTATCTATGATTTGTTGATCAAACTTATTGAAAAGCAATGTAATACTTTCGTAGAACCTGTATTTATATTGATTCAAATACGAAGAAAAAAAAATCTATCATCGAAGTAACTACATTTGCATCTTATAAAAGATGAAATTACAATCTGATTGAACGAAATGTTTACTTTGCAATGAGTTTTTTTTTTCACTACTAGGCAACACCCCTGCCGTCTGGTGATGTCAAGCCAAAAAAAATCAATATTCCCACTGGGTTCTTTCCATTAGAAAGAAGTTTGTATACTTAGTCTAAAATAACCTCTAAATAATTTTACTATTATTGGCACGAAACAAAATGCCGAAAAAATGTCAATTAGAATCAGTACTCAGTTATGGATCTGAAGGTACTGTATATTCTGGTTCATGGCGTGATAAATCTGCTGCTATTAAAGTATTTTCAAAGAATTATATTCATCGTGCTGAAAATGAAATGAAACTTATTACAAACTTTAATCATCAAAATATTATTAAATATTTTGATCTCGAATATGAACAAGGAAATGCTTATCTCTCAATGGAATATATTACGGGTGGAAATCTTTATGAATTTATTCGAACAAAATTTACTTCATTTTCATATTGGACAATCATAGATCAAATTCTAACCGATATTGCTCGAGGAATGATCTATCTACATAATCATAATATTGTTCAAGGTGATTTAAAAAGTCATAATATTCTTTTACGAGATGACAATCATCAAGGTATAATATGTGATTTTGGTATTTCAAGATCGCTTGAAAATGATACTGGAATAAAGAAACGAAATCAAACTGCCAAAGGTAATTAGTTTTGTGTTTATTGTCTTTATCTCATTTTTAAATTCATTTATAGGAACAATTCGATGGATGGCACCTGAAATATGTACTCCACCACCAGAGCAATCATCATTTGAATCGGATGTATGGAGTTATGGTTGCATAATACTTGAAACTACAAGTGGTCGTGAACCTTGGATCGATCAATTTAATGATGATGCTACACTTTTTCGAGCTCTTCAACATAAAGAAAATGCACCTGTCTTTGCACGAATATGTGCTAATGAATCCGGTCCATCTCATATTTGTAAATTACTTATTCAATGTTGTACTTGGTCAAAAACTCATCGTCCACGTTTTGTTGATATTCTCAATCGTCTCGAAACTGTACATGATGAAGGAACATCGATTGATGAAAATTTTCATCAAATGTCTATTGATATACCTATCTCCAATGATTCATCATATTTGAAGGAAAATTACCCGAATGAAAATGAAAATATAGAAAAACAATCAATTCATTCATTACAAAATGAAGAATTAAATGATGATACTAAGAAAATATTACCAAGATCAAATAAATCTCAGGAAGGACGTCTTACTGGAGAAGTTTTTACTAGTAAAGGTAGCGCAAGTGGTCGACCTATTTATGAAGGCATACGAGGTGGACGCTATTATTTAACAGCAAGTGGATCTAAAGTCTATTTGCATAAATAGATGTAACATTTAGAAAAATCTTGTTTTTCTTTTTTTTTTTGTTAATTAAATATCGTATAGATCAATTCCAGGAACTGAACTTATCAATTTCTAATTCTTTCAAATATGGAGATATTTTTTAATAATCCCAATCCCAGTATATATATTTATTAGTTAATAACAATTTAATTATCATTCATAAAAGAAAAATAACAAAATTAAATTAAACTTGTTCAGGAGGAGAATGATAAACACCACTCCTTCGTCGAAATTTCATTAATAAACGATTATATATAGAACGTGTATAATTTTCAATTGATTTTTGATTTTGTCCATAAGCATTTAAATATATTCCAAATGCTACAATAGCACCAGACCATAAATATCTAAACAACAAAACAAAAAAAATTAATTAATTTATAATATAAAATAGAAATGATTATAAAATCTTACTGAAAAGTAAATGGTTTGGTAAAAGCAATAAATGAGAGAATAATTGTAATTGTCTTGCGAAATGTTGTAACTAAAAACAGACGATATTATTACAAAAATTTCTGTTGTTTTTTTATTTTTTTGGAATAAACAAACCAGTTACAGCTATCAGCGCACCAAAATGTCGGACTAGATTAAGTACACAATTAACACCGAGATAACCCGCAAATGCGTAAATCATAGTAAGAACATAAGATTTTATCGGATACTACAAAATAATAATAATAAAAAAAAAAAACTTAAATTAGATATTTTGCTTTTGTCTAATAAGAAGTTTAACATACAGCCCACCAAAGCCAAAAAGCTTCTTGCATTGTACCAAATATTGAATCGTATACAAGTAAATAAACAGCACCAATTGAATATGAAAAAAGTATCTAAATGAATTATTCAACATTTTGAGTAATACATTTTTTTTTATCAAATTTAAAAAAAATTTATTCGAAATTTACTACTATCAATAAAAGTCGAGGTCAGACTGCATTGAACTTTTACGTTTGGAAGAACCTAGAGATACAACGGTCCATCAGTTTAAATGTGCTGCCGTATAGTAGTGCATCCTAGAGTATTGCTGTTAACATCAATGTACATGTTTAAAAAATCTATGGTAGTAAACGGATTCTTTTCCGGCTAATCAGATATCTTAATTCTAAAAGAAGATAGCGGTATTACGATGGCGGTTGCTACCGTAGGCTCTATGTATACTCATCCACTTCACGGTAAAGTTCATCGTTGCATTCCTAATCGTACCAAAATTTTGAGAAACTGATCACAGATTCGGATTCCTCAAATCCGATCATCTTTGATCAAACTTTATAAAAGATCGTTATTTTTCAAAACATGCATTTTCTTTTTGTAAACTCGCAAAGTTTTGCGTTGTTAACTACGTGATAACGTAAGTTGTGAGTAATTGTAACTTCCTTTCCCTATTGGAGACAAGAAAAACGAGCATACTCATATGAGTGTGAATTGTACAAACCCAGTTTTCAACTTCTTTTTGCTTTCTTTTTAGAAAGAAAATGAATGTGCCATTCTTAATAAAAATATTACCGACTAGTTTCTTCTTTTCCTATTTTTTCTTTGATTTACATTCATTTCTTGTTATGTTTCTTCTCGTGTTCTTGTATTTTAGTTACTACTATTACTTCATTCTCTTCCTTTCTGCTTCGTTCCATCTGCTCGTTCATCCATCGATTTTTTGTCTTTTATATACTCATCTTTCTTTCTTTTTTTTCTTTCTCCTACACACTGATGCAGCAAGATGAATTTCTCTTTGTACTGTTAGGCCTCTTCATGCAAAGACTTCTCAATTGCTTAATAAAAAAAAAAAATTGCTGACTCATTCATGAATTGCATCAGCACTGGAAAAAACAAGGGGTATAAAAAGGAGAGAAAAAGTCACAGTATACTAAGAAATGACACTAAAACGTAACTGCAAAAAAAATAAAAAAAGGTGAGTGACAATCAAATAAAATTGCTTTCTTATATACTTTTTTCTTCTGATAAAATAGTGATCGAGCATCAAATGGAGAACGTCTGTTATGGAAACTAGTTGTATTTAATCATCATGTTCAAGAAGACTTGTATACATTAAAGAATACATTTCCCGAAGATTATCAGCAAATGGAGCAACAGTTGGAATCGGCACCAACAAAAAATATTCCAGACAAATTAATTCAAACAAAATTGAATACTCGTATATGGGAATACAAACTATCAAAAGATAATCGAGTACTATTTTTTCTCAATTTCAAGCAACAACAAGTTATAGTAGAGTATGCTGGTCAACATCTGAATAAACGTCGTACTGACCAACTAATTCGCAAAATAAGCAAGAAATTACAAACTGTCATGGTCAATAGTCAAAGTTTACCTGTCTAAGTATGCTTAAGCAACCTTTCAAGTAAAACACTTCAATGATTAATCTAACGAGTATTCATTACAATTTATGCCGAGCATCATTAGCAACAGACTAAAAAGCCTATGACAATCTATTAAAGTAAACAAGTCATCGGTCCAGAGTTAAATATTTGCTATCTGTGGGCTTTCTTTCGAAGCCCCCCCCCCCCTACATATGAGCAAAAAAGGAGAGATAACATTGGACCGCAAACAATTAGTGAAGTTTCTTCGGGGGGTGTATCAACGATAGAGCGAGTAGTGTGACTTGAAATACCTGCCGCACTATCCTTGATATCTCTATACAGAAGAATGACACATCGATAAGGTATCATGGTAAGAGATCAATATTATTTCTTTTCGTTTTGATTTAAATCATACTTATAATGTACATTCTTTCATACATTTTAGCCTGTTTACTTCCGTCAGCATGAGAAAATATTAAAAAAAAAAGAAATATTATCATCTCTTGATTTTCTAAGTTTGAATTTTAGAATCTTTATTTACAAATAAAGACAAGTTGATATTCTTTAGAAAAATTTTTTGATATTTTTTTCGTATAGAACATAATTTAATCTCTTCGATACTGGAAAAAAAATTGATTATCAACTTTTTACTTTTCATACCATTTCAGAATTACTTGGTTTATATTCTTTCAATGCTTTTTCTTGTACATTACCAATAACAGCATCAGCAACTAAAGCACAACATACAAACCATACACCTAAATATATATAATCATACAGACTAAGAAATATTTCAGTGATTTGTTATTTTTTTTTCTTTTACCTAATAGATCAAATTCAGGTTGAACTTGAGAATCAGCCAATGTAAAAAAGATAAGACCAATAGTCATACATAAACAAGCAAGTACATCATACATATTATAACGTTTTCCTATAGGTAACACAAACAAAAGATAACAGTTGATGCAAGGTTTTTTGTATTAATTTTA
>CAJNOL010002289.1:6777-41939 GCA_905250125.1 Rotaria sordida | reverse complement strand
TGATTCTACATGATTCTACATGATTCTATGTGATTCTGAGTGATTCTATTGATTCTGAGTGATTCCACAGATTCTGCGTGATTCTGTGGATTCTGAGTGATTCCATTGATTCTACAGTGATTCCAACGCTACAGAAACAGCTTTTTCCCCCTTGGTTTTATCACATATTTTAGAAAGAAGATTTTCGTTTATCATAATTCTATGTTCAAATTTACTCAGCAAGTTATAATTTATGAAACAATGATATGTTCATTTATACACGATTAAGCCAAATTCAATTTGGTTTAATAATTTATTAAGAACGCTCGTTCACTTAACTTTTATATAGCTCATATGAGACTGTTAATATCAACAGCAATGGCCAGATGTGTAATGTCTTTATAATCTTTCCTGATGTCATATGAATTATAATTACTAGGTGTTCAGTTGTACCATATTTACTAAATCGCCATTTTGTGAAACTCACGTATATTTTCGAAGAAAATAGTGAGTGTAAGTTTTAAGGTCAAGCTTTCGCGGCTTCCCCTTTCCTCCCCATTACAGACACCTCGCCATTAAAGACCCTAGGAATCGAGAATAATAGTGCATAAGATCTGCTGTAGATATAATGGATATGTAAAACAGATTTATTTGCCAATTAATTCAATGATTATAATAATAAGAATCTTGAATTACGAAAAACGAATTAAGAAAAATGAAAAATAGCGAGCGAATAGCAACGATGCAAACAAAACATAGGTTGCCCGTAGAAAAAATAAAAGATTTCTGTTCGAAATGCAGAAATTAGAAAGATTCTTGTTCTGATGTTCGATTATCCTGCAAAAACAACTATAGTTTACAAGAGAGTTTTTGCTTTACGTATTTTGTACTGGTTTAATAAAGCTAGAGAATATATGTAAATTCCATATTTCAGCCTCAAAGTTGCTGCGCTAACAAGCTTTTCTGGTGTGTTCCATTGTTACGGTGTGGGTGTGGGCGAAGAGATGATAAGCACTCTTATCTACATCCTTATAGCCGCAGTTTAGGAGAAAGAGCAAAAGTATGGTGACTGTATAATGTGTTAGGTGAAAATTTTCCATCATGATAAGACTTTTGGAATATAGTTCTTGAAGTTTATTATAATCACTCGTTTGTACACAGATACAGAAGACTTTGTAATTATGATAGGAATATTCGGTAATTATTATACTTTAATTTCCTTTTTCAGCCAGTAAGTTCGTCAAATGTCTCTTCATTGTTGCTGGTTTCATCCTTACTGAATGGAATTATAGATACATCTTGTAAAGAATACATAAAGTAATTAGTAAATTGTTTGAGTGAGTTTGATCATGTCGTGATAGTCTCAGGTACCATAAAATTGAACAGATATGGCTACTGCATCTGATGATGTTGTTGCTGTCTGCACGTTGACAGCACCATTTCTGAACAGTAATGAAATTGTACTGAATAATAGCATAATATTGTTTCCTATTCGAATGTTTTGATTGGATAGAAGCTAGTAATAAACCATCTTCTTCTGTGCATACGACAATTTCATCTTATACATAAGGAGAACAAAAAGCATTAATTAATGAGCAGACAATTTGTAAATAATCATTTACATATGGCAGAGTAGTATTTGGAATAACTTTATCAAAGTAACGGTATTGTTTAATTTTACCATTGTTGATCTCGATTATCCATCTGGTCTTCGTTATACAACAATTATTATTTGGTTCAGTAGTCTAAAATAAAGAAAATATAATGTGTTCAGTCAATATGTATTTGAATATAAGTCTGGACATTGAATGACATACCGTATAATTTTTCTTCGATTTTGAAAGAAATAATAAGATATATATATATGCTTTCGATCCTGATGATCGGACAAAATCTAAGATATTACGGAAATTCCTATCTAATACTAGTGTGTTACATGCTTTTAACAAATTTGAGATATTTTCTTGATTGGTACGAACCAAGTAATTAGTAATATCGATGTCATCGGTGCGTTAATCTTCATAGTAAGGTCCAATAGTCGTAACAATGTAGCCATCTGTAGCGACAATTGTCATTGGTTTAATCAGCAGTCGATCCTTATGTAAGCTAAAAAGATTCTGTTGTAGCAGGATTGTTCATGCTTTCCTGTACACACAAATAGGTTGCATTAAGTAAAAATGTAGTAACATCACTTGCATTGGCAAGATGCTGTTTGGTCAATTGTCTTGTATGATATTTAACGATCACTTCTCAAGTTACATGGTGGAATCCCAGGTACGAAAGCACACAATCTTTAATAGGTACTTTGTGAACCCTTTCAATAATATCTCTGATGGTTCGTCTATCTTCAATTGAAACGAGTGTTTAGAGAACCTGATTGATCAATTTAAGTCGAAGTTTTGTTAGTAAACAGTCAATAGCCATTGAGATAGATCTATTGTCTGTATTTTACCTCTCAACTTGTTGATATAAAGTATCAAAATCAGATTTATGAATTTCGGTAAGTATATAGTAGTCATTTTCAGAGTATTTCAATGGGTTATCAAAAGACATAATTGATTATTGTTGGATCAGCGTACCAGTTATTGATTTTTCTTACATGTGATGTCAATTCATCAAAAAGGTTAATAACATCATTAGTCATGATTGATATAATAGGAGAATAATTTTCTCTAGTCATATTTAAAGCTTCTATTAGTTCTAGGTTGTTATCATTAAAATATTTATTACAACAACGTAAACTGGATTGTCAGCAAATTATATGTTGATTAAGGAATATGAGTCGAATATTTTCAGAGATAATGGTGAAAGTTATTGAACCGCAGTAAGATCGACAAATAATACAATATTCGTATGATGACGTAGTAAAACAAATAGATAGAGAGATTATGTCTGTATACAATAGAGAACATAGAACAGCAACAGTATTTTTGAGTATGTCGATGATCTGTGTCATTTGACTAATCAAAGAAAGTTGTGACGTTGTAATATGTTGATTATTTAATGATATTCTTCCGTCATACTTTTATTTCTACAAGCTGTACAAATAATAATGTCGTTAGAAATTGGCCGTGAGTGTAATAATTGATACAAATCATTGATTGCTTGAAAACAGACATTTGAATTTACATAAGGTATAGGAACAACTATACATCGAATCGTAATATAATATAGACCACAACGACTGCAATAGGACATTGAAGAAGGCATTAGATGACAGTAAATGAAATTCTACACACAAACATTAATTGTGTTTATTTTAATAAAATAAATTGAATCAACTTACCAAATACGCTAGACATCTAACGGGTGTCCCAGAAAAAATTGCACTAAATCTTGATGCATTTTTCTATCGTTTCTCAATCATAAAAAAAATCCTCTTATTCCTAGATATAGGGAATTTCAAAATGATGAACACCTACTCAACCATTCTACTGCGACAATAAAGAAAAAGAAAAAAAATCGATAAAAATTTTTGTAATAAAGGTCTCGGTAAAATTTCAACTATCTTATAACATTCTCCTCGAAATTCTGCATAATCTATATGTATGTTTAAGAATTTCAGAGAAAATATTTGGGAGAAACTGTTTTCAAGTAAGAAATGTGAAAATACAGGGAAAAAAAAATCTTTTTTTCTAGTAGACCTATACCATTATTATTTTCTAATTCGAAATAGCCTAAACATTCTCAAGGTTCACTTTAATATTTACATTGATTTATTTAGAATTAAATTCTACATCCTACAGCATAATAACAAATCTTTCATAGAACAAGTGTGACTTTTGAAAGATGATTTTCCAAAGTATATTCAAAAGTACCGACAGTTGTTAGTTCGAAATCTTTTTCTAGTGAACACAAGCACTAGGAACCTTGAGAAAGTTGCAAAGGTATAGAGCACAGAATTCTCTATGTATTACTGTTAAATAATTGACTTTTAGCACCAGCTTTAATGAGCAAAGACTTCTACAAATCAATAAATGTTAGCAGAAAATAGGAAATCGCAATTGAATGATTTGAATAAACATGAATCTTTTAAATTTTGTGACGATAAAGAAAACTTGTTTTGAACAACAAAGTGGACAGTTTTGTACAACTTAAAATTCTATATCTTTTCGCATACAAAGAAAACATTTCATTCTTAGAAAATTAGAGAAAAAGACACAAAGCTTTAGTACAATTTATTCTCGGATACTCGTTTGTATTAATTTCGTAGTCGTATCTCGCACGATACAATATTGATAAATATTTTGAAAAGGCCTAAAAACAAATGTTGTTCAGTTCTAATGACGACATCGTTAAATTGCAAAGAGAATTGCTAATTTTATAGCACATATGTAAAGATGATGAAATTTAAAAGGTCAATTCGATACGCAGAAAAACACTGTCCGTTTGGTGAATCGAAGTTAAAGATCTCGTTCAAGCAAGCACATTGTCTTTACTAAATGAGTATACTAATCGAATCACTTTTGCGAGTAGCAGAATGAAACTTTTCTGATACATCAATTTGTCGATTTCGTTTTCACATCTCTACTTCTAGCTAAGGAACATTTCAACACTGCACTGTATTCAATCTTGACAAGTTAACCAGCGGAGCATGAGTGTGAAGTTCTTGAATTTGTAAATAAATCTAACAGATGTTCTTGTACATGTTAGCGACATGGTTAATCTTCGCGTTTTTATCTGTGATGAAAATAAACCTAAAACATGTTTTACTAAAAAGTTATCATCATCGTGAAACGACAAAGCTGTCGAATGATTAGAGGATTGGTTGCCATCTACATGTTTCATACGCAGTAATCCTCATTCCGTTCGACTACGGATTGATCGATAAATAAATAAAAATTTAACTGATTGAAATTTTTCTCAACTATTTTTGCTTTGTTCATTTATGGTTGAAAGTACTCGTGGAGTACTATCTGCCACTATCTTTTTTATAATAGACATAAATCATGAAATAACTTGTCGCCCCAAAAACTTGGATTGACTATTAACGTTTCCTAAATAATATGCAGCCTATATAGTATCAGTGTTTCAACGATAAGGATGTAACAATGCCGTTTTGATTAATACTACATAATCATATTCGAATGGAGAATTTCATGATTGCTAGCATACATCAAAGTATCAAGTTTGACAAGCTGATACCCTAGATACTTTGTAACAAGTAGTCATGGGGCATGGGGGTTGATATAATGTAATTTGAAAAGCTAAAGTAACCATGTTTTTTAATTAAAAAGCCTTGCTCAGGATTTTGTTGTCTGATTCGAAATTGAGAAATACGGTATATCAATAGTTTGCTTTGAAATAAATTATAATCTGTTAGTCATGAATAATTGCATTTCTGTTGTTTTAATGTAGGCGAATAATTGCAATGCGACAAGCATATGTATTCATCAATATTTGTCTAAATACATGGGTGGAGTTGAATATTTATACCAGCTCAACTGACACTATTTCATTCAAGAAAAGCAAAATCGAATATCATCCTCAATAGTATCCATCATAATGAATAAGATCCTTCTTATCGTAAGTATAGTTTTTATATGAAAAAGGAATACGAAAAATCTGCTTTGAACGATATTTCCATAGTTGTGCTTCGCGTTTGGTATGACAAAATCGTTAAATCTTTCAGATATAAGATCAGTGGATGATGCAATCAGTATGTTGTGCAGTGCTATCGCAACAAGACCGGATGTAGCTGCTGCTGTTATTGATCGATTGCAAAAACCAATTAACAAATATCAACAACAAATACAGCAATACTTCCCGCGCACATACATGTATATTACTAAACAGAAGAACCAGAATAAAATAAAAGCAGGGAGTGAAGACTGCAAAAATTTTTTTGGCGACTTGAAAACTCCAGTATGGACCGATTTACAAAGTAATAAGGAGTGGCTTGACTTCATACAACAGATCGTGGCGTATCATATCGAAGATTTCATCAACAATATTCAATAACAGATTGACTGAAAAACAACAAATTTATCATGAATGAAAGTTAAACTTCTCTATATAATGAACATTTGTGCGTTTTTTATTCCAGTGTTTCATGATTTTTTCAAAGAAGATCAGATCTGAAAAATTTCTTTTATGAATCCATATTTGAGTATCCCATCGCAAAATATAAGGAGAGACTAGCCCATATATTCAGTTTATTATATTGATTCAAAATTTGCAAATCGTACCTGACTGTATATATCATAAATTTTAGCCTGTTTTTATTAACAAGCACAATTTCACTGTAATCCTCAGCTATACAGTATCTTCGAAGAGAAGCATATGTGCCATTACATGACAAACGTGATGAGATAAACTGAACAAGATCGAGATTTATATATTATGTACTAATGTTTTCAATGAATTACCTGACTTTGAAGCATCATTAGAAATGATTCTGAAAGTCAGAATGTCAGATCTCATTATCACTGAAGTTATTGAAGGGAGTGCATGTGGTCAACTTTTATTTTGAAACAGCGCTCATTGTCTTGTGAGTGGGTAAGAGAAGATAAGTAGGTTGTGAGCAAACAAATGCTCCACATAGTAATACAATATTATCGCAGTACATATCAAAATTACCTGATTTATCACGTATACAATTTTCATCATTGAATCATATTAAAAGAACAATTCAGCAATATGAGAAAAAGTGATTCAACACAAATATCAAATAATATTGATTTTCCTTCTATTCTTATAGTTTAATAATTAATAAAACGAAATGAAAATTTCTTCGTATTGCTATAGATCTAAATAAGTCATGCATGCCTCCATTTGTAATTTAGTAAGAGGCATTCTGTAGACAGCTCGATGATTAACTTATTTAATATATATGTTGAGGTTTTGGTTGACTACTTATCTTTATCAGTTCTGAACAAGTTAAAATTTAAGAATTATCAACTGATTTCTTGATTCATGGAATGTTTGTTGCATGCTATCAATTTTTTAAAATAAGCTATATTGTATTACTCGAAAGATTGTGTTTAAGTCTAGATTATCGCTAAAATATTCTATCAGTTGTAAATAATCCACGCTATACATTGTGAACATGTTATTTCGGTAGTATTTTGTTGACTATAATAGAAAGCCGCCACCACGTATCAACAAATAATCAATAAAACATTATACTTTACATCAGCATAGAGTTCTCAAAATACATATATTATCAGACTTCGCAAAAACCTCTTACAAACATTTTTTTCAAAAGTTTTCCACAAGTATCTCTAGCAGGTTGTTATTTTCGTCTGTACCAAAGTATTCATCAATAGTTACAGTTGTAATTAATAGATAAAATAGTAAAATACATCAATCACACGGTTTTGATCATACTACACATCTTTTATTTCGACCGTAAGGTTTGCAAAAGTAATACGAAGATGAAGACACTTTTGCTCATGCTGTACATAAAACTGAGAGTGTCAGTGTGATAAACTGAAGACTCACACTCACATACAGACCCCACCCGCACATTGACTGATTTTCATATGTGTACGACGATTTCTTTAGAAATCATCGTAGGCCAAAACTGAGTGACTTTTTTTGTAGAAGAGCGTCGTCGAGAACCTACCAAGAATGCCGATGCAGGTGAGTTTGGATGGTGGTGTGAAATTTAGATTCTCCTTTTCACAGTCATCCCATACTCATCTACACTCATACTTTCATCATGAGTTTTAATCGATTCAATTTCTGACATGAATCACAATTGAGATGATGAATAACCCAACGCTTATTGTAATCATATTCAAAACTTGCAGATTCTATTGCAAAAAATGCTAAACTCGGCGAGTTCTTTCATCATGTACATGATGATAGGTATTATTAGAACAATAATATGGAAGATTTCTATATCATATTATTTAGTCCTTCATCATTCCGTCAAGATTACTATTGATGTCTTGGCCTCTAAAGTATGTGGCATATTATTGATTTGTAGTCAAAAAAACAACTTGGAACATTTTTCTTTGTCAAAAAGGAAAACTTTGGTCCAGCTTGGTCGAGAAACACTGAACGTGCACAATTTTCTTTCTGGAAGGCTATTTCTGGAACACCATGCCCATACACAAGTAATTAAAACAAGTGGGCAAGGTTCTCATGTGTGTGTCATACGTTACTTTTTGAAGCATAGGTGCCAGAATGCGTGGATTTCGTCAAGCATTCAACGATTGGTACTTCAAAGAGAGACTCATTTCTACATTCTATTTTACTTCCACTGTTCTGATAGAACAAGAAGCGAAATTATGTGGAGAATAATGTGGGCTATCTGAACTTTTGAACTCATATGAATGCTACTATAATAATGAAGTCGGGAAAAGTCATCAATCTAATTATGCTACGCACCATTTGAAAAGAACATGTTATCACGGTTGCATATGTTATCTAAAAAAATGCTTGAATTGCAGTCATTATTGTAAAGTATTTTTTTCCTATGTTCGTCCATACAATAGCAGTGTCAAGTGATGAGCCGATGACAAAAGAATTTGTTTGAGATCAACGAAAACTAAACACTAGAAGAAAACATGTAGAGACCGAAAATACTTTTAATTACTTTAAAACGTTTAGTTGTTTAACAAGTTTTTCCCGTTTCAATGGATAACGTTTAAATGTCTGTGACTATTTGAAAGGAGTTTTTGAGATATATCAAACAGTTTTAACAGTTTGGATGGATAAAAGTGGGTGTGGATGGATGTGGTTGTAATTGCTAGTGTTACGGGGAGGAGCATGGACCCTGTATCTAGCCACAACTACACCCACATTCACATCCTCGATTACTTCGGACACAGGAAGAAGAACGAAAGGGAAAGCTCAGAACATTCCCAGATGAAGAAGATACGGCAGGAAACGGTCAGATCCATCGACTTTGTCCTCCGTTTCCGATCTGATTCTCATCATTTCCTGCATTGGGAAAAGATGACCAGATCCGATTGTTGTTTTCGGCACGGATTCAGACTAGAAATATGTTCGTCTATGACGATGAACGGATGTGCCAGACACAGTCGTTTTCGAAGATCGGTTTCTGCCGTTTTTGCAGCCAGATTCCTGTGCCATCGTCTACACTCTTCTCTTCCCAAACACTTCGTTTTGTCGTTCCGCTGAGTTTCGTGTGGTGTCAGGAGATTTTCCAACAGGATCTTGGCCGATTCATTTATCTATAATAGTGTCGGTTTGATGTGATTAGGACATTGGTTTGCGTATGATGGATTTGTTTTAAGTGATATGCTTTCTTAGTTTGTAGTTTTTCTGTATCGGATCCATGCGGAAAATAGAGTGAATCCTGCAAGAAACGCATTGGAAAAGTTGGCGAATACGACCAGTTCCTGCCGGAATTGGAAGTTGGAACCAATGACTTGGATACAAAAATTGGTAGTCCGTGAAAAGCAACCAGATTTTGAAACATCAGCATATGAAAAATGTTGATTTTTCAGTTTTATTTCATTTTATTTTCTACTCATTAGTAAAGAAATGGTTTTGAATAAAACTTTCATAGATTGGAACGTTATCAATGCATGATAATGAGCTAATAAATCCATAATACACTTAACCATAATATATTACTATACTTTACTTTACTTTACTTTTTCAAAGGAAAATAAGGATAAAGTGCCACCACTATTTCTAACTTTCCGTTCTCGATATCATCGCGGCATCAAGCAGAAACTTTTGATGTACATGTCGAGAAAGAAAGAAAGAGAGAAAGAAGGAAAGAAAAATGGGAGACTTTTCTTTTACGTACTGTTTCCAATCGACAAATTCTTGATATCATTAAAGATATAACGTGATATACGGCACTAGGAATATTGAGACGTTCGCCTACTTCGTTCACTTCTGAAGAAATGTGACACGCATTTTCTGCAACAAGATCAATCACATGTTTGGAAGTAAATTCATCATTATGTGTATCGGAGCTCCACGGTAGTCGTACAACTATAGTCGAACTATGACTACAGTGTAAAAAGATATAAACAGCTTTCATGACAAGAAGTAAAATGCATCATGAGCAATTTTTACAAATTTCAGTCATACGTCTTCGATAACCATCGTGCCGTATCTTTGTTTTACTTTCAGCAGATTTTTTACGCACCATCTGTGACAAAGTTCGTTGATTGAATATTGTTTGCGCAGCAGTGGACAATTGGACCAATCGATGGGGAAATTATTCCCGTTTATGGAGAAATGCTTCACCCCACATAAAGTCATACATATCAAGGAGAAATGGAAAGAACAAATATAAACATATCTTTATCTTCTTCTGTTCCTCTATATGCATTTCAATTCAAGCAGGGATCGTTCCTATTAAGGAGAAATGCTTTTTTACGTAGAAATTGTTCCTATTAAGGAGAAATGATTTTCCAAGAAGTAACGGAAAGAAAAAATTGTCTGAACGAAAATTTCATTCCCTATAGATTAGCACCATTGCTACCCACATATCATCAGACTAAAACGCAAAGTCATCGGTGCTTACCAGAGCTATTAATTTAACTTTCTTCTTCTCTTATATTAAAGAAAACATGTGAGTGAATATTTACACTTATAGAATAAAGTTACATCACTGGAAACGTTTGTATTGTTTAATCATCAGACACAAATTCTTTATCTGATAAAATAAAGATAAGCGAATTCTTTCTTTTTTAAACGCTATAGATCAATTAAATAATCAAGGGAGATTTCTTTTTCTGAAATTTTTCACTTTTATTTTGATACGGATGGCTCAAGAACACTGCAGTACCACACATGCAAACGAAGTATACACACAAGGTTTTATCCACACATCTTTTCATATCTCATTCACATATTTCAATAGCATCACATACCAAACTACATCCAATGGAAAGCAAGAAATTTGATAAACATATCCTGTTCTTATATTAAGTATTTGTCTATCACCTATCATAAAAAGAAATCTTTCCTTCTTCTTTAATTCATCTCTCTTCTTCAAAAATACAGAATCTATTCACCTTTCTTTCGACAACATAAAGATTCCATTGCATTTTATATTTACAAATTAAACATTTCATTTTGTTACAGGCACCACCTTTCACTTTATTCACACTTCACCTAGATCATTTCATTCTGTTTCTTATTTTTCTTTTCTAATATCATTCGTGATTGCACCCACTTTTTCCTTGGTTATACATCCGGGATCATGTCTTTCTTTCTTTGATATATCTCTTCTTTCATGTCGCCAGCCCGATATATATGTTAAACACGTTAAGCGAACGATGTTGTGTAGTGTCCCTGGAAGGTCGACCGAACATATCTATCTATGCATTTTTCTTCTTCCATATTTTCCTCCAATAAACATTCATCCTAAGGCATTCCTCTAACACATTTATCTTTATCTGCAAGCTATAAATAATCGATTTCAATTTTTCTTCAAAAATTAAATTTCAAAAACACATCACCAATGCACGACAGCTATCTACCTTTCTATTAGTGACAGCACGAAAGCCGGACTACTTCTCACATAAAACACACTCCTTCGAAACAAACTCATTCTTCCTACAACTTCACATTAGGCAGGAAGGAAAAACACGATTTCTACCTACTTAGGACTTTTTCCCTTCTACTTCTAAAGGTAACAATCAATGAATAATTTCTTCTTGAAAATTTTATATTTCTGCGAAAAAAATCCATTTCTACTAAAAACTCTCCATGGACTGAAAAAGGAATATGATCGATATCTCTCTAACCCTTTTTGACTTTTCCTTGTGAAGCGAGAAATTGATGAACAATTTCTCCTCGAAAATTTCAGATTTCTATTGAAAAAAATCCATTTCTACTAGAAAGTGTCCTTAGAGTGGAAAAGGAATATCATCGATATCTCTCTAAGTTCTTTCGACTTCTCCTTGTGAAGAGAGAAATGGATCAAGAATTTCTGCTTGAAAAATGGAGCGACGTAACGGCTGCGGTTGTTTTTATAGAGAATTTCGTCTTATCTTTGTGGGGAGTGAAGCATTTCTGCTGGAAATGGGACAATTTTTCGATTTTGGGGGATATTGTCTAGCCCTCTGTTTGCACAAGTATTTCAACGAAGTTTTGTGTGGTCTTTCAGTAACTTGTAGACTTTAGATACGAGATTGGAGAATGGTAAGTTTAACAATGAAATATCAAATTTCTCAAAACTTGGTGAGAAATTCAATCAACAAGTACCTGTCGATACAGAATCTCATGATAACTAAGTGACGACAAATCCAATTAAGTGGAGTACTCAAAGTATCAAATACTTCATGATTCTCAAAAACTGGTTCTGTGTGAATTCTCTTTTTTTTAGATTGAAACATCGTAATCATTTGTATATAACTTGTTCTTCAAATATATATATATATAAAATGATCAATCAAATAGAAGTACTAGAGGAATCTTCGATAAAAAAAAAAAAGAACGTTGATATTCTCAATGTCGTATTTCCCGAACGGTTATAATAAACAACATGAATAATAGTCTCTCATAGTGTTCTGTTAATTAACAAGAAGAACGTCAGAAGCTATCCATTTGATGAATTATTACTACTACTAGCAATAATTAATTCATGCTAGGATTACCCACTAGTTGCGCTTTATTATATCTACATAATGAAGACAGAATCCACAGGTTGTTTATAGTATTTGGATTTTACCTTGGGTGAACAAAATGTCATATTGAAAATCAAATAATATTTTAATTATATAGAGGCCTCGAGTTCTCTAATAATGTTTCAACGAGCATCATGTGATTTGCTGTTCTCGAGACTACCGCTTCGCAGAATTATGAACTTTGGATGCAGAATTCAAGAAACACAAAAAAAAATACCTAACTGATCACTATGAGATTGTTCTCACTTTAACCCTTTGACGGCGAAGCCCGTAAATTTACGTTTTCAACATTTGATTAGAGGGCGAAGCCGAAATAAAGTAAAACAAGCCTTTTCAATATTTGTTGCGTTCAGATATAGATGCCATTGATAGTAACATTGCACCTTTAAATCAAATGTAAGTGCTCTTTGTTCTTTCTTCCTCGTCTCTTTTCATGTCTAACAGTTTATACATATAAGAGTACGCAAAACGTAGTGGTGATAGTACAAAAGAACATACAGAAGCAAGTTTATCAAGCTTTTATGTCATCCAATACTCGAAGTAAGCCTCTTGGTTATTCGTAGACAATTGTAATCGTTGAATCTTTTTAGCGAACGTTTTTTTATACTCTTATTTATTCAAAGAGCTCATGAAGGTAGTTATAGCACGATGTAGCGATTCTGAATCGTTTTGATTGCTTAGATTGTGTTTGATTAAGTCGAATAACCAAAAATTACACGATATCAGATTCAGAGAATTAGGTGGATGTGACGTTATGAATATACCTTCGGATTCAGTATGAACTAATGTAACCGTCACACATCATAATCAGACAGATCTTCTTGAAATTTTATTATTATAATATTAGTTGAAGTAGGATGTCACAGCGTAGAAAAATAGAGCGTCTATTCTACTATCAGTCCATATAAAAAGAAAGTTTCATTAGACTTTGTGTAAGGAATTAAAGCATCTCCGCCACTACTTTTGGATTGCACTAAGTATATAGATAGACAAGAGAGAGTAAAAAGAAACGATAATAATTATTTTGGATTTTTTTCTCGTTTTTGTTCGATCAAATCGTAAAAAACAATATGACAATATGAAAAGAACTTTGGAAGTCCTATTTAGAAACAAACAGAGTCAAATTGAATTCGATTGTCGATCGAATCTATTCGCGAAGCAATCGAATCTTCAACAAAAAAATCTACGTTACAGTAGAAGTTTTCTAGTTCTTGAATTCTCAACGCGTCTAAAAAGTAATAAAAAAAGTGCACCATACCGTTGAATATTGCAATACTTTGTGGCCTCAGTGTTCTCATCTTCTTATTTTCTTTAAAACATCTGCTTTCTATCTTTCTGGCAAATAGAAGATTCCTCATACACAATGAATAGAACATTTTTCTCAATTTAGACATAAAAACTAGTTGTCCCCTAGTCGATTTAATTGTAGATTGTTGAACAATCAGCATATACGATTGTCAAACCATACCAAATGATAATCATTATTCTGCGAAAAGCATGACATGTTGAAAGCTTAATATCTAGATGCAATCATGAATGTCACATAATCAGAGATACCCGTGGGATATGCTCCTTATGACATTATACGCCTAAGTCGCCTTCAAGAATACATCATATTTAATAAGATGCATTTTTTCGACGGTATAAATAATGCGCATAGTTGACAACCAGAACAAAACTAAAAGTCGACACAAAGTTGAGTAGTCATTTCTGTTTTTATTTTCTATCGATTGATTTTGTCGAAACTATTGATTTTCATTGTTCTCGTTAGGTCGTGAGTTAAAAATTAGTACTCTTTCTCGTCCATCTGAGTAGGATGCCTGTCTGAATAAAAGAAAATGCATAGTTCGAGTCCTGCAAAGAAATTGTCTTTTTCTCCTTGCAAGTACTTCTTTTCTTATCAAAGATATTTGGCGTGTGATGTAATTTTTCTATTCACATAGATCACTTATACTCGAAAACGAAGAAGGTTATCATTGAACAATGGAATACATGGATTCTTTTATATCTAATCCTGTTCGCTTTTGGTTATTTCTAACAGCTCTTATTCCATCTGTTGGCTGTTCCATTGCTATCCTTTATTACATGCTTTCTAGTCAAACTCGACGTCGTGCCATTAACAATCATGTTATTATTGTTCTTTTATTCAATAATTTGATCTATGAACTTATAGATATTTCATTATTTCTTAACTATTATCGTTTAGACACTGTATCACCTGCAACACAAAGTTTATGTTTAATGTGGATATTTATTGATGAAACATTGTATACTGTTTCAACAATAGTTGTTGCTTGGGCATCAATTGAACGACATATACTTATCTTTCATAGTCAATGGTTATCTAGTAGCAGAAGACGTTTTCTTATTCATTACGCTCCGTTGGCATTACTCGTATCTTATATCATTTTGTTTCATTTTGTTATCATCATATTTCCACCATGTGAAAATACGTATGATTATACACAAGAAATATGTGGCCATCCACTATGTTTTCACGATTCGAAGTTGATCGGCACATGGGATAGTATTGCACATAATATTATACCAACTCTAACAATTGTAATCTTTAGCATTACTCTTCTTGTACGAGTTCTACTTCAAAATCGTCGGATGCATCAAGTTGTCCAATGGCGAAAACATCGAAAAATGGCAATTCAATTACTGTCGATTTCTATGCTCTATCTTTTCCTTTATATTCCAATTATGTGCATTGATTTGGCAGAACTGTGCTGTATATCTCACGAACTTGGTGGTCATTTTGAACAATATGCACGATTTCTTTCATATTATGTCATATTTCTTCTTCCATTTGTCTGTCTTGTTTCTTTAATGGAAAGCGTATGGCAACTCAAAAACATTTTTCCATGTTGGTATCGATTAACACCAATAATTCATCCTACAATACATTTCATACCAAGACAACCAAACGCAATAGAAATCAACACATAAAATTGTCTGTCGAATGAATTTTTTTTTTCGAATATTGAGTAGGTTTACAATTCCAATAAAATAAAATAATCGAGCTGAAGGAAATATTTTATTGTTCACATTCTAAGAATTTATTGAAAAAGTAGTCAAATCAACTTAAATTATTTCTTTTCTCAAAAATGAAGGTGTCTAGATTTTTTTCTCTGTAAAGTGGTTGAGAATTCATCTACAGGAACAATTAGAGAATATTTATTTTTGATCATCTAAAACTTTAACGTTAAGAGGAATCAAGATGATATATTCCCTCTATGCTTCTTTTCTATACTAATACTGAAGCACTTGCTCGCGATGAAGAATATTATCAAAATGTTCAAATATATCCAATCTTTCATAATGTCACATTTATTCAACAAATACAACGAACACTTGGAATTCATATGAGCAAAGAAGGGTCATTTTTATTCAAAAGTGCAATGAGACAAACTATTTTAGTAAAGTATTCAATATTGTTGCTGTATTTTTATCAATAAAATAAAGTTCATACGAGCATACTACAGTAAATACAAAATCATATCTCGTTCGATACACGACTATAAAAGATCCGCTAATAGTTTTTTCTGAGCGTTGTTTCTAATTGAAGAATAGTAAAGAATAAACAAGAGTTTCATCTGGGACAAGTTGATTAGGGAATTTGACTAACTGCAGCTTTCGATACACATCCACTTGCTATCAGACATTATATCTTTTCCAATGAACTCGACAAGTTACAGAATGTGCTAATAAACCAGAGTCAGACTAAGCTATCACTTTCACAGCTACTATTCAGTCAGTTGTGACCAAAAAACGTAAGATATTATTGTTCATTATCGTTGTTCATGTTTTCAGTTCTAATTAAATAAAGAACCGGACAATAGTCAATGATGAATTGTTGGTGTCTGTGTAATTAAGTATGACTATGGCTGTGTTTTCTCTGTTCCTATACCCACACCTTCATACCATGAAAATAGATCGTTTAACTTTTTGAATGTTTGTCAGTATGACTCATCGATCTTAAACAAGATACAATTTTCTCGGCGAATAATGTTATCAAATCGATTCTATGTTGTTGATTGTCAGTGAGAGTTGAAGTTCTCTTCGAACACAACAGACAAAACCAATCGAAACAGATCGATTCGAAGAGAAAATTATGGTTGAGATATGGAAGTGACTCTTCATTTTTTGTTTGTTCTTTCTGTTCATTTCTGTTTGTCTATTCAAATTTGATCGATTCATCAATGAACGAATCAAAGATTTCCGTAGACAGACAAAAATCGTACTTTGTTTCGAAAGACAAATTTCTCAATCGAAATAAAAGAGACGAATATTGACGAATTCGATACAGATAAATCAGAAATCTTTGTTTTCAAGCTGATGTTTTGACACGAATTCATCTATTGATCATTATGAATCAATTTTATCCGTGAGGAAAATAGTGACTATAAAAGAAAAGAAGAGAAAACCGATTGAGTAAATCGATATCGACGAAGAAAATTCTGTTCAATGATATTTGAGAGATTGACGATCTTCTATGTTATAATTTCTTGTGTTTTTCGATGAACTTGGATCGAAACAGAACTTTATCTTGAACTCCGACTAGATTCGATCGTTCGAACGAACGACGAATTGAAATGAAATCGATCATTGTCCAAGTTTTACTCCAATTTTATAGAAGTCTTTTACTCATCATCTTGAAATTTCTTCCCCTTCAGTCAACATTTCTTTAACACTCGACTTCTATTTATTCTTGCTAAAGTTGTAGATTTATTTGAAAGATTTCTAGAGTAATTGATCACATATTGATCTTGAGTCATTCTGACCGAAAAAAATCATTGGAAAAAACAGAATACGAGACGAAGGAATCAATGATTTTTCTTGTTTGATTGATCATAAACGCGAAATATCTACTGATCCAGAAGATCGATTGGTTTCATAAGCTGATGTTAAAATATTTCTTCAGATCAATTCTAACAGGTCTCAGAATGAATTTATTCTTGACATAAGAGATACGAAAGATTCGAAAAACATTGAAATTTCAGATGAAATTCATTTGTTATGTCGATTTCAGTATTGTGTCGATCTAATTCGTTGTTAACTCTCGATGGCGATGAGATTAAACGATTTTGAGCATCATTGATACAGATTTGATACTGTTCATTAAATGAAAGCAGCTATTGGGTCGTTCAAAACTCACTTTGAATTGTATCATTAATATCTTATGTTTATTTTTGAACACAATAATCTATTATTTTAAACTTATTTTTTGTTATTCTGATCTGAAGATCGTTTAACTTGTGAAAAAACAACACGAATTATGTTTTAGGATGCTTCATTTAACGTTGAATGGCCATATTTGTTCTGAAATCCCTAGATTAACCACCACTGTGAGTCATTGTTTTTAAAAGGCTGTATGCCAAAATGAATTTTTCATTATCTTTATAAAGAGGTTTTGATAATGGTATCAACGAAAGATGAATGTCAGGTGGAGATCTTTTCAATGGAACAAAAGTATCTTTATTGGATGAAAAAAATCCATCAAGACGAATACTACCTTACAAGAAAAAACAATAGAGCAGCTTTCAGCAATTTACATATTACCTTATCACGAAGAGAAACTGATGATATATAATCACATTATCATTGTAAAAATTTTCCAAAGCTTGGGGAGTGAATGTGGATGTAAATGAAGAGGAAGATTTACATCCTTTAAAAAAGCTTTAGAAAATAGAGCTTTAGGTGCGATTCATCAAAAAAGCGATTTGCGAATGGTAAATACGGTGCAATAGATTCCAGGTAAGATAATACCAAAAAGACAAATCATGACTCTCAAGACAGGCGTAACGGATTCTTGGCAAAATAGTCGACTAAAATCGAGTACTAACTATCAGCATTTCGCGAAAATTTTCTTCTTAAACCATCTGATATTAATTGATTACTTTTTGAATAGAAATAGATTCAAATGACACAATTTTTATGGAATTAAAATTTCATTTTAATGGTATGATCGATTAGAATATGATTCGAATATTATATTCAACGCGATAAAATACGCAATTGAAACAAGATGATATTCTATATTAGGTGATTAAAATCTTCCTATAATCGGCAAAAAATAGTGAATTTCAATTGATTTTTTAAGAAAAAATGATCGATTGAAAATCCAATTTTTTTTCCGAAAATTTTCACTTGAATACAATAATTAATATGGGAATATCAGACAATGATGTCATTCGAGAAGACGTTAACTTACATCTTTGAAAGTAAACTACATAGACAAGTTGACTATACATATTCATAGACACATGCAAGTACTTTCACTGGCTCGCAAAATATCGAAAATTGTTGAATTCTTTTAAGGAAAATATCTTTCACGATTGAGACAATCCGAAAAAAAATATGATACATACTCGTGAAAATTTATTTCGATTTGTGCAAATGACTCCACAGAACAGTAGACTGCAGAAAAAAATAAGATGATGCGTGATTACGTTTCTGTGTGAGTTGGCGGGTCAGGTAGGGTCAGAGTAGATATGAGAAGGTAAATCATTTGGATGAAGATCGTCACCCTGCAATCAAATACATCGAACATTCCACACATGTCCACATGTGCAAGCACATCATCGTCCATCTAAACCCATCATCATTCACACCTACACACTCAACAGCAGTGACACCCTCAGTTTTCATCAAATAACACCTTAAGTAGCTGCTAATACTGTCGAGAGTGAGTTTATACCCATTCAAACTGGCATATTGTGATCTGATGCCTATTTCGCTTGACCATTTGATGCAGCTAAGGTGAAACTGGGTCGAAACAGTGGTTTTGGTGCTTGTTTCATTGTTGAAATAGACATTGGCAAAGTATTTGAAATTGAGAAATGTTTTGTCGATATAATATTAGGAAATCTACATTACAACAATGTCCTACATCGATTTGTTAGCATTGATGAATGACATGTGGAATACGATACGCACGGTTTCCTTTGTGCTGACGATAATTTAAACGAATTTCGTATTAAAGATCAGGTCAGACAGATTCTACGATGAATGATTGCCATCGAGGAAACTTTTAATCGAAAAATGAAATTCTATGCATTAGATACTAAATTCGATTCAAAATGGCGTGTGGTTGCTGTAAATAACAAACTTTCTTCACGATACGATCTTTGTGACTTGTCGAAAAAATGCAACATTTTAGTTTGGTTTTGACATGGCTCACAAAAATTGCGATTGCAAAAATTCAAATACTAGACACGTAAAATAGTGTGTTGTTGTACCTACTGTAAGTTCATTAATTATCCTAAGAATTTTAATCATCTATCATTCTTCCTTACTGAGTTCGTACTCTTTCAAATTTGTAGAGAAAAAACTAGTAGGAAAAAGAAGCTTAAGTTCGTCTCTGAATTCAATGTCGCTGCGGTAAATATAGTCAAATACCATTGTTATGGTTGAGTTTAGGTGTGAGTTTTCTCTACATCCGCACCTTACTTTATAAAACGAACAAGAAAGGCATGATAGTATTTGTTTTAATTAGTAGAAGTGATAGAAAAATGAAAATATCTATTTTTCAAGCAACTCTTCATCTAGTTTATTATAATCCGATTGAACTCATTTGAAACTGAAGCTCCAGCTGCTTTAGTTAATGTAATGATTTTTATGGGTACAAAAGTATTTCGACAATCTCCTACTAGCTATTATATTGTTGGTCAATTGCTAACGGATGTGAACGTCTTGCTATTTATGTTTCTTCAAACTATACGCCATCAACATCAATGTTTGTTATTAACATCAACAATAGAGAAAAAGAATTTCTCTACACATCATATCAAATAGTTTGTTCATTTAGTCAAATATAATAATCTAAGCATATAGACTATGAACTATAATGCAATTCACATTTCATCATTTCAAATGACTTTGTAGCAAAAATGGGTTTTGGCATATTTCACACTAACTTTCAGGAAACATTTTTATACGAGAAACTCAATCAATTATGTTAATATTTGTCATGTTAAAATAAGAGATAACTTATACTTGTCATAATTTAACTAAGCATCTTTTTTTTTCTGCTGCCGACAGCGAGTAACATTCTTGTCGATAAAGGAATACCATTTTTATCTTCATATGCTTCTTTTATTTTTTCTTCAACATCAACACTACCTATTGTTGTGAATCGATTTTTATTTTTAATTCCTGATCGACAACATAAAGCGCAGGTGGACAACATTATTGTATCTTTTTATTTGAGAAAAATCTGAAACATGTTGAACAATATAACAAGACCAGTTGTACAAATAGATATTGAAAAATAAAATGAAAATAAAATGGAACAAATCGATGACAACTTCGACATTAAATTGTCATTCTGAAAATGACAAACTATCACTATGACAACAATTAAAGGGGGCTGCACAAACAAAAGGTTTTCCGTCTAAAAATCAAGTTTAGAGAAATAGTTTAGTAATAAGAAGTATTACATTCGATTGTAAATTAAATTTAGAATTTTTTGATACCTAAATTATAGTATGATCATTTTTGGGCCAAAAATATAAATCAAGTGCATAAGTGACTTCAGAATCTGATAACAAAAGTGTGACTCATCTAGGGTCTGATAGCTTACCAAATAGTACGCTATAAGAAAGAAAAAAGACCGAATATTGAGGCATCCTTTTTCTTTTTCCTTTTCTGTAGTTGGAAAAAAAAATGCGCATTTTCTTGCGACGATGAATGTGAGATATAAAGCATCACAAAGAAATGAACACAAAGGACATAACATCTTTCTCACAATCTTCAATGACAGAAAAAAAAAGATGTGAAATAGTCTCAAATATGACGAGTGATCGTAATAATTTTGAAATGATAGTAGAAGAAGCATCCTCAATAAGAATCGAACAGCCATCATCGAAAAACTGTACTTTCTTCGCATGGTTTCAACGTCTCTTCACTCTTGATAATGTGCCAAATCAAAAGCATCACCATCCAGTGTTCATTATTATAATGAGTATTCTACATATTGTCATTTATCTGCTTACATATAATGATCGAATGGGAGATGGTCGTAGTTTCATATCAATTCTATATAGCCTTGGTCGATTATATCTACCATGTATGCGTCCAACAGCACATAATATCCGCATGCAAAATGTTCATTGTAAACCATTCATAAAACCTGACATATGTTATTATGACGAGTTAGTCAAATACATATGTTTTTCTTTTGCTTATCCACATCAAGTATGGCGAATAGTAACTGTTAGTTTTTTTCATATGAGTCCGCTTCATCTGGTCAGTAATCTCTCAGCACAACTCGTACAAGGTATTCCACTTGAACGCAAGTATGGTACATGTCACATTCTTGTCATTTACTGGCTTTCAGGAATAGGAGCTAGCTTGCTTGGTATACAAAGACTAGGAGACAACGGTAAGTAGTGTTTTTGATATAGACATTATTGTTAGAAACTTTAAAAAAAAAAGTTCTACACTTACTATGGAAAACTATGACTCCTATGCATAATACAGATTTTTACGCAATTCTCTTTTCCTCTTAAAAAAGAATTAATTCAACATATTGAAAATAACTACAATCTTTACCTGATAATGGAAAAAATAAAACAACATGTATTTTATTCTTCTCAGATAATGATTCATATCGAATATCGTAATAAGTGAAAATGAAGTTTCTTAATCCATCGAAATTTATTCCTCATTTCTCCTTTTAGTTTATTCAAATAGTTGTTACTCATTATTTTCAATAGTCTGATATTGGATACAGAGATATAGATTAAAATATGTGTGCCAATTTTCTTCTCTTCCATAACATTTATCATGCAGATTCATTATGATAGATAAAGTCTATTTCTTTCTCTAGACGCAGTCGGAGCTTCTGGCTGTCTACATGGCCTAATGTTATTCTTGGTTGTGGATCGTCTTCTTGCATCAAAAACAAATAATGGTTGTCACCTTTTCGTGATCATACAACTAATTTTTCTGGTGTTACCGTATATCATCACTAGCGTGGCTCTAATTATTTATTATAATGTATTACATGACGCCCATGTAGGTGGTGCTTTGGTGGGTTTTCTTCTCGGTATTTGTATGCTCGGCTGTCCATTACTATGTATTGATGAAGAAGATAATAAATGTAAAATGATTTGTCGACGACTAATGATCGTGCTACTTATTCTATATTTTGTGATAACTTTAACTATGTTCTTCCAAAGTGAAGCACCCATAGTCAACAGAATCAAGTTCTACTATCCTTCGCACAATTACACAATCATTAATTAGAACTTCGAAGTGTATTAGCTGTCATATGAATCTTATTCGCATTGCAACACTATTCATCATTTAGAAGATAGTTTGTGTTGAGAAAATTGTCTATCAAGTTGTTTTTTTTTGTATATATATTATAATATAGAAAGCAAACTAATCAATCTAGGTACGAACATAATGAATATGTAAAACTTATATACTCTTTTCTATTATTATAAATTGTGCTGCAGAATATAAATGTAAAAATTTTGTTTTCCATACATGGATGCTCATCACTAGGACATCATCACTTTGAAATTCCAACTAGTGTCCTGCGGAAACGAGAATTCCCGTGGAGATTTCGGGAACGGGAACGACGTTAAGAAGTGACGTTCCCGAAAATTTCTGTTTTAATTTTATATTTATCCAAATATATTTATGAACATTTGTTTTATTTTTTATCTAGTCAAATTCGCATGCTTACTAACATATATGCACACAGGTTTTTTTTTGTGAATAAGATTCGAACTCATATGCTCTTTTTATAAGAAGAACTTCTATATAATTCGATCATCAACATACATTAGAAGTACAATAAAATCTAAATAATATAACACCCATTAGGTAGTTACTAAGTTCACGTATTATCGTTCTTAACAGTTATGTAGGAATCTAAAAATTGAACAGATTTTAGGAGTTAACATAGTGTGGTTACATGAGAATGATTTCAGTTTAATGAAATATTAAACAAGTACATATGGAAGAAAAAAACTAAATCGTTATGTGCGATAGCAATCATACTACAAAGTAGCGAAAACGTAGATGTCGACGTAGAATTTCTTTAGTACTAGTTTTATAAATACGATTTATTTGTATTGACATTCATAGTAGAATAAAATTCTAGTCAATCAGAAGATCAATATATATAATGTTAATCTTTGCATACAAGTCCTATATCTCCGATAAACATACATCAGTGTTGCACGTGAGTATATATTAGGGCAAGAATCATGTATGATCTTGTATATTTCCTTAAAAATTTGAAAAATTAGGATTGAATGTCTGAGTATGAACTACTTCGACTCGAAAATATCTTTCCAGAATACGCTAGTCTCTTAGGGCTTCTCCCACATAAGAATGTTTTTCAGCTGTTACACTTGACGAAAAATTTGCTGTAATGTAATACTGTACAGTACAAGGTGTCGAAAGAATCTAGTATACATTAGTAATATCTTTCTCAACCCTCAAAAATGAGAATTTCTAAAGCATTACGGGAATACAGGAACGGAAAACGAGGATAGCCAGAAGTCGTTCCTACAGAACACTAATTCCAACAGTTCTACGATTCTCTCAAATAGAACCATGAAACACATAAAAACAAATGAATGTAGCTATGCCGATTTGAATCGTTTTATATGACCGGCTATTACCAAAAGAATAGACGATTGTCTCAATGATTTCGCAGCATTTTTTTTTTTTGTATGGAAGACACTACTCAAGTAATGCAAACAATCATCGTACGATACAATAACTGAAAGAAAGCAGCACAACAAGTCACTAACATAATGCTTGGCTCAATAATGTCAATGCTGGACATTACTATGCATTTCCAAACAAAATGTGTTTGGTTGTTGGGTAAATTATTCGGCAAAATTTTTAGTTATCAACTTCGAATTTTCATTACACTTGTTTGACTTTTTTTTGTGAGAATATTTTATGTTTTATTCATGATTTTTATTATAAATTATAAACTTTCGAACCTTACGAATAGAATGATTGATGAAATTTCCTCATGCGAACTGTGTGAAGATCAAAACACCGAAACATTTGAACTTTTCGACGCATTCAGTCCTTTTTGCATATTATATTTAACACTCGGTTAGCGGGTCTTTTATAGTCGTGTACTGTTGAAGGAAGTGTGTCAAACGAGATATGATCTTGTATTCACTGTAGTATACCCTTATGAGCTTTATTTTACTGATGAAAATACAGCAACAATATTGAACGTCTCCCTAAAACAGTTTGTCTAATTGTAATTTTGTGCTCATATTAAGTCGAAGTGTGCGTCATATTGGCTGAAAAAAAATGTGATATTATGAAAGATTGGACATATTTGAACATTTTAATAATATTTTTCATTGGAAACAGGTTCTTCAGTGTTAATGTAGAGAAGGAGCAGAGGAAAAATGTTTCATCTTGATTCATCTTAATATTAAGATTTTAGATGATCAAAAATAAATATTTTATTATTGTTTGAATAGATGAATTCTCAGGTATTTTACAATAAAAAAAAAAGGAAAAAACTAGGTACCTTTACTCTTCACAAGAGGATAGTTTTAGTCGATTTGACTGATTTCTCGATAATTTCACAGGTTGCGAACAATAAAATATTTCCTTCAGTTCAATTATCTTTTCTTATTAATATTATAAATCTACTCAATGATCGCAAAAGTACTTTTTATGTTATTCTCGAAAAAAAAATAATTCGGCAGATAAGCTTATGTGATGGTTCTTATTACGTTTGGCTGTCTTGATATGAAATGTATCGCAGGCAATGCCGTAGAACGAACCACTGGTGTTGTTCGATACCAACATGGAAAAATGTTCTTGAGTCGCCATACGCTCTGCGTTAAAGAAACAAGACAGACAAATGGAAGAAGAAATATGACATAATATGAAAGAAATCGTGCATATTGTTCAAAATGCGCACTAAGCTCGTGAGATATACAGCACAGTTCTGCCAAATCAATGCACATAATTGGAATATAAAGAAAAAGATAGAGCATAGAAATCGACAGTAATTGAATTGCCATTTTTCGATGTTTTCGCCATTGGACAACTTGATGCATCCGACGATTTTGAAGTAGAACTCGTACAAGAAGAGTAATGCTAAAGATTACAATTGTTAGAGTTGGTATAATATCATGTGCAACACTATCCCATGTACCGATCAACTTCGAATTGTGAAAACATAGTGGATGGCCACATATCTCTTGTGTATAATCATACGTATTTTCACATGGTGGGAATATAATGATAACAAAATGAAACAAAATGATATAAGATACGAGTAATGCCAACGGAGCGTAATGAATAAGAAAACGTCTTCTGCTACTAGATAACCATTGACTATGAAAGATAAGTATATGTCGTTCAATTGATGCCCAAGCAACAACTATTGTTGAAATAGTATACAATGTTTCATCAATATACACCCACATTAAACATAAACTTTGTATTGCAGGTGATACAGTGTCTAAACGATAATAGTTAAGAAATAATGAAATATCTATAAGCTCATAGATCAAATTATTGAATAAAAGAACGATAATAACATGATTGTTAATGGCACGACGTCGAGTTTGACTAGAAAGCATGTAATAAAGGATAGCAATCGAACAACCAACAGATGGAATAAGAGCTGTTAGAAATAGCCAAAACCGAACAGGATTAGATATAAAAGAATCCATGTATTCCACCGTTCAATGATAATCTTCTTCGTCGTCAAGAATAAGTGATCTATATGAATAGAAAAATTACATCATACAACAAATATTTTTAATAAGAAAAAAAATACTAGCAAGAAGAACTTATTTCTCCTTTCATTCATCATTACAATGTGAAGATATAAAAGAGCACGAAGAATGATCCAGTTGTGGATGGAACATCGAGTAGAAAAAGAATCTATAAGCGAACAACACACGGCGAAGGGTTTTGAGGAGCTGGCGAGTAAAATACTTCTCCTATTGCTAGAACTTTATTTATCAATCATCGCTAAAAATTCACAGGAATAATAAAGGGATAAATTCAAACAGTAGCTTATGTAGTCGATTTTTAAAATAATGCACATGATAATCCAACCTATTTCATGCATTATAATGCGTTGATATGTTCATGTGTTGCAATGAATTAAAATAAACAACGCATTATGATGCATGATGTAGGTTGCATAAATATCTAACTACGTCAATGAACCTTATTCGCAATTCGCTTGTTGGGCTCCAACAAGCATGAAAAAGGGAGTCATATACTAATTTATCTATTGCTAATGGCGGCTCTCTTCTTTCATCCATCTTTTTTTCTCTTTTTAAATCGTTTTGTTTGAACTTTCCAACAAAACGATTGAAAAAGAGAAAAAGATGGATGAAAGAAGAGAGCCGCCCTTAGTAACAAATAGGTTAGTGCATGGTCTCTTTTTTATGCTTATTAGAGGCCGACAAGCAAATTGGGAATAAGGCTCATTATTTTTTTCAAGGTATTCTAATGCATTTAAAATCTCATGCACGTCAATGCCTAGAAATATTTATAAAAGTTAATGTCTTCTAATGCGTTTTATTCCTTGAACACGTTAAACCATTGCAATTCATTCGGTTTTATTTTCAATTTAAGCTCGAAAATACTCATTTTCTAGTGTCTTTTTAAAAAATAGATTAATAATCGATTGGAACTCACTGTAATCAATAAAAATTGATCTAGCATTGATATAAGCAATATCGCATTTCCTTCTTTTTTGACATATAAAATTATATAATATTCATTTTAAGTGAAGAAATAAACAATTTTAAATCTATACTTCACGAATAGAAGCAAATTTGATCATGTTTCTGTCAAATAAAAGAAAGCAAACAATTGAAAAACAGTTTTCTGGAAAAAAAAGAGCCGAGTCATATTTGTTTCGAGTAAAAGGAAACAAGAATCAACTGAGATTAAAAGAAAACAGGAAAAGCTTGATATTGTTATACTACAAAAGCAGATACGATAACGACCAAAGGAGCGTTTAAATATCTTAATATATAAAATGTGAAAAAAGTTTAATTAGTCGCTAAAAGCACATTAGAAAGGTTTCAGATTAATAATTTTTTTAACATGGTTTTTTAGTGATTAATCAAACATTTCGTGTAAATGATGAATTGACAAATGCACAGGGTGTCTCAAAAGCTCTACAGAAAAATATTCATATTTGAACAATTTCAAGATTAGAATAATTCGAGAAATGGGAGTAATTAAAAAAGAAACACTGCGAAATGTTATTGTGGAACCAGTAAACATGTTAATTTGTTTTTCTTAGCTAAAGGTTATTAGTTCAAAGAGCACTTTTATAGTTTGTCCACAGAAATAAAACCTTGATGATGTCACCTATCATACACAAAACCACCATTAAGTAAGGATTTTTGAGACACCCTGTAAATGCTATATGTCAGACCCTGAAAAACAATTACTACATGGAAACTTATAGTAATTCTTAGGACAAGATTGTTCTCTCGGACTGTCTAATTTTCTCTATTCGTTATCTCAAAAATCAAAATCTGTCTAATTCTATTTGTTTACTCAGATTTTTTTTTTCATTTAAAATATTCTATACTGTTGAAAGATCTCAATATTAATTTCTTGTTTCCAAGATACTAGAGCGTTGAATACTTAAATATCATTTATAATATGCTGATGCATAAAAGTGAAGCAATGAGTGTTTTGCAGTTATAAGATTTTATGTCTATTCATTGTATAATAAAAAAGTCAAGTGTCATATTAAAAATAACTAACGAGTTAAATAGTTGAATGCATATAAAGGGTGTTTCATAATAACTGACGATAAGTTGTTAATGATATTTTTCATATTTTTTCTCGACGTAGAAGGCTGAAATTTTTATCATATACATATCTAATGAAGATCTTTTATTTCTGAAAGTTTCAGCTCTCTAGCTAAAACTGGTGGTGAAATGCATCGAGAAGATCGAAATACATAGATTTTCGTGCTCGATTTTTGTAATATTTTTTACTGTGAAAATATTGTAGGGTAGTTTCATGGGTAGTCAACCAAAATATTACAAAGTATTCAAAAAGTTTTCTTTCGTATCAGATTTGTCGACCTTGTTCCGCTGATCATTTTGGTAAAAAAATCTTTTGAATTTCATTGAGAAATGACGATGTTATACTCAAAATAGTAAACATTGTAAAACCGCTTAAAATGTAAGGAAAAGTCGATTCACATATCTCAAAATGGCTATATTCTAGAGAAATGTGACATAGTAGATTTTGTAGAGGAAAATTTGCTCTACAAAACCCTATAGTCGGTTTCTCAGATAAAGGCGAATAAGATGGATAAATCTCGATTGAACATTGTATACGATATTCCTATCACAAAAAAAGTCTGACATCTTCTGTTTTGACAATAGATAATTTGACTATAACATCATCATTTCTCAATGAAATGCGAAAAGTTTTCTTACCAAAATGATCAGCGAAAATAGCTCTACAAAGTCTGATACGAAAGAAAATTTTCTGAACACTTTATGATTTTTTGGTTGACTACCAATGGAACTATCCTGCAACAGTGAGTACGAAAACTTATGTTTTCAATCTTCTCGATGCATTTCACCACTAGTTTTAGCTAGAGAGCTGAAACTTTCAGAAATAAAAGATCTTCATTAGATAAGTATATGATAAAAATTTCAGCCTTCTACGTCGAGAAAAAATATGAAAAATATCATTAACAATTTATCGTCAGTTATTATGAAACACCCTTTATCTTTGAATATTACGATTTACACACGAATTGACAAACCAATAATACACTAAATTTATCTTTATCTCAATTAGTTCATAATGTTAACATTTCAAATGGGGACTTAATTGAACACAACAACGATATTTTATGGAAAGTGAGAATTGTCTCAAGTTCCGAGTCTATGCTGGAAACGATAGCATTATATTTGCAAGAGTGTTTGAATTTGCTTTTCTCTGAAGTGACGAAGTTTTCTGCAGCTGATTCATCTATCGAAAACTTAAAGTTATTTTTACAGTTAGTTGAAACTGTAACTGTGTCAAACAACTCATCTTATAAGCATACTCATAGTGAGTTTCCTTCATCAAACGCTTTCATTGAAGAGCAGTTATTGGAATACTGTTACACTAATTCTTGACGAACGGTTTTGACATTTGTATTTTTGTCTATCTTATATAAAGTGATCACTGTAACTTGATTGATATCAGAACTTTTTAGAAACGCTCACTATTACTAATGATACACTAAGCTTCTTACTATTCTTATTCTCATTTGGAAAGATTTTCTTCAAAAAACACATTTATCTGAGTTGAAAATGTCTATTCTTATACACACAATAAGGACATGCATTACTTATCCTGAATCGTACGTTAATGCTTTGTATAAGATAAAAGTGATGTGGATAGGTAACTTAGGTAACTATTCTGTAAATGAAGTAGAACACTAATGAAAAGGAAGGAACGAGCAAATATATAATTGGGTGAAAATGCAGGTTGAGATAACTATGTAATGAAAGAGTATAGAACTGCAACACAGACCATTTTATTTTTGATTTCAAGCTTTCAACAATTTACAATTGTCATCATCAGGAAATCATTAGAAAAGAACAAAGTTAAACTATATATACAGGGTGGCCCAAAAGTCACGTTACCGAGAAAAAGTTGAGTATCTCCATTATGACTTGATCAAACGGGCTCATTTTTTTTTACCAAAGATAGAGTCATGTTCACACTCAAAATCCAAACGGATAAGATTAGTGAGAACTTTTGTTCAGTATAACTATTGAGCTCGATAAGAAAATTTTACTTTTTCAGAGGTAGGAAAAAACTAGTATACAGGATGGTGCAAAAGTCATTTTATCGAGAAGAAAATTGAATATCGCTATTACGACTCGACAAAACGGACTCATTTTTTTTAGCAAGTATCATCGAGGCACATTCATACTCCAAATCCATATGGATAAAGTTAATGAGAATCTTTGTTATGTGTATTATTTTCTTGTTCTATCTGTGAAAAAGTAAAATTTTCTTGTTGAGGTCAATAGTGATATTTGACAAAGGTTCTCACTAACCTTATCCGTATGAATTTCGAGTGTGAACATGCCTCTATCTTTGGTAAAAAAAAATGAGTCCGGTTTGTCAAGCCGTAATGTAGATACTCAATTTTTTTTCTCGGTAACATGACTTTTAGGCCACCCTGTATATATATATGTGTATACAAAACAAGGCATAGAACAGAACAGAACATAGGAAAAGGAAAAAAAATTACAATATCAATTTTTACATCAAAGCTTACACAATTACAACTTCAGTATACTTTAAATTAATCCTTGCTTTATATACATATATATATATATAGCTTAACTTTGTTCTTTTCTAATGATTTCCTGATGATGACAATTGTAAATTGTTGAAAGCTTAAAATCAAAAATAAAATGTTTTTTGTCGTAGTTCTATACTCTTTCATTATAAACGAGCAAGTAATTGAAGTAGAAAGTAAAAAAGAATATTTTTTTTACTTTTCTTCGTCTATTGAATGGAAATAAAAGACAGAATGAAACAAAATTCGTTTCGAATGTAGACAAATGATGAACTGATATGCAACACAAAAGTCTTTGGAAAAATGTCAAACTCAGTTATAGCATATTGTCGACTTCTAAACCAATCAAATTTTATTTTGTTAGAAAGAGCAATTTCTGCACTACAAATTTTTGTAGGAGACATATTTTTCCCGAACGAACTTGACGAGAAGAAAAAGCACAAAACTAAACAACCTCAAAAAATTAGTTTTTGTTTTATATCAGTAGGGAAATGAAAAGAACACGTTTAATCATGATTTTTGTAGCATAAAGAGTCCTTTTTTCAATGTTGTAGTTGAAGTTAAATTTACTCTTGATGTTTAGACCATAATATTGCCTTTACCAAAAAAAAATCCAACTAGATCAGTTGGTCGTCTTCACTATGTGGTCATTTTGCTAGCGCTAAAAAATGTTCTTTGAATTATTTTCTCTGCTAAATTTTTATGATCTGAAATATTTCGAATAAGAAATGCAAAACGAATTTAGTTCATGTATAATTTCTAAAAATGATGACTGATTCTCAAACTTTTTTGATTAAACAATCAAGGGTAGTTCTAAAGAACTTTGTCAAAGCTGGTATCGATGAACTTTTTAATGAACCACATTTTAGCGTAGTTTTGTTTCAGTTTAATTCATCCATCCATCCATCCATCCATCTAACTGAAAATAATTCAAAAATACAGACTTTTCAAGTTCGAAAAACGTTGTAAGATTTCTTTAGGGGTGTTTGATTTCTCTCTTTTCTTCATCACCAAGTTTGTTCTGAAAAATTATGACTATGAGAAAATTTGTAGTTCAGACATTGTTCTTTCTCAGAAAAAAAAAACATTTTATTGGTTTGGAAGTCGGCAATATGGTATAACAGAGTTTGACATGTTTCCAAACATTTTTACATCGTATATTATGTTTTCTATCTGGAGAAGTGAAAAAAAGGGATAAAATAAGAAACGACTAATTATTGAAACTGAATGAAGCAATTTAATTTGAACTTTTTTTTATAATAATAAACAATAACAAAATACACTAACTTTATTCTCTTCGTTGGTCTCACATGTCACTCATACATATTTCTACTTTCAAAAGAAACAAGATGAAAAATCTTTCGATATCGTATTATTGAAGGGAGAAGGAATAATGTAAATAGTCATTATGATATCTAAACATATAGTGTTATTAGTGGTCGTTTATGTTTACCATGTAAGTATCTGAGCATTCCGATTATCCTTTTACTTCCTAATGCTATGCAAAGTATACAATCAGACTAGAGGTGATCTTCTTAAATATCCAGTAAAATAAATTGATGTTGGGTGTGCGTGTGAGTGGGTGGTTGAAGAGAATATCTACAGCCACACTCACACTCGAGGGAAATTTCGTTTACAAAGGTCTTTTTCTGAACAGAATTGGAAAATCATTTCGGTGATTAATGATGTACTTAGGAGCAAATAACCAGTATTCTGATGAGTTTAATCATGTCAGATTGCTGAAATTGAAATAAAAGTAATATAAGTTGGATTGCTTGTTGAATGAAACCAATAAACAAAATATGTTGTAAGGCATTTGAATTCAATAATGAGGATATGCATGTAGGTGTCAGTATATGTGGATATGTAGTTCTGCTTGTGAGTATGACTAGGGTGTTGATGCGGGGTATGGATGATGTATGAGCTAAGAATAGACACACTCATACTCACATCCACATCCATTACGTTTCACTGCTGTTTCCTCTTTTTCTATTGGACGTGTGTGACATGTTGTCTATGATATACGTTCTCCTTCTTCTTGTTTTTTTTCTCTGCAAACTTGCAGAAAGAAAAAAAATGGCATCATTACAGTCTAGTAATGCAATAACTCGTGCTGTTCGAAGGTGAGTCGTGTGTCTCTCGTGCGCATTTTGGTCGATTTTTAACTCAGTACACACAAATAGAATTACAGTGGTGATTATGTCAGAAAGTGATAGTGCCATTGAAGCATTTTCATTGATTTTTAGAAGCAAGCACCAGCTGGACAATGTAAACACCAAGATCAAGAATGTGCATTTACAACAGCTGGCAGGTCGAGTCACTCGAGGTTCGAAAGAAACGGATTTTGAATATCTACAAAAAGACACTCCAGCTGTGAAGAAATTTGCATGGGTCATGGGTGACGATGGTTTATCTCTTTTCCTCGTACAATCGAACCTAGAAGCACTACGTTCAATTGGCTGTGAGGACAAATGGATCCGAAAGAAACTGGAAGACGGTGAACACTTTCGGCTGGGTGTGTTTTACAGGTCGCCTGAATGCGTTTTGGCTACATGGGACGGAGTACTATCACTAATTGACGCCTACTATCCGAAGTCTATTTCAATGAAGATCCGTCAACATGCAGATGCATTAAAACAAATGAATTTCGATGAGATTGAGGCGCGTGCTCGATTATCGTACCTTCGTGGAGCATCTTACTTTGACATCGATGAATTGGCTATTGACGGTAACTCAACCGATCCTCGCTTCATGTCCGAAGAGAGATTTTTAGAATGTGACAGAACACTTGAAGAGTCACGTGGCTTTCTCTACAATCGATTAGGTCTCTCAAAACTATTCGATGGAAGCGGCTTCACCAAGAATTCAAGCGAACGATTATTTGTACGAGAATATCTGCAACCCAATATGCATATCCGAGACATACCAGGATTTCGATATTTAAATTTGCCTATTGATACAGCTGATCTCATGCCTGATGCTTGATTTGGATACCTATATAATTTGATCATGCTCTACTACTATTCGTATATGTATCTTTTAGTCATCTGGTCTTTTTTTCTCGAAATAGTGAGTCGATCGACTTTTAATTTTGTTGAACATTTACCTTCTAACTTATTTACTCGGTAGTCATTTAACCCTTTGGGTATCGGATTATTTTTATATAATAAAAATTTTTATAATTTCAAACTAACGTTTATTTCGCAAAAACTATCACAAAGTACATGGATTAAAATGCTTGTAGAGTGTGATAGTCTTTAAAACAATCCATAAGACACAATCCTACATCACATTCAATGCATTCATACGAAGTATCTCTTCTTGATCTGGCTCTTCTCACAGTATTGGCACAAACGTAACATTTTCTTCTTGGATTTAGTTGAGTCTCTGTTGATTCAATGTGCGAAGGAAAATGTTATCAAATGTGATCAATTGATCAGAACCTTTACTATAGATAACACTCTTGAATGACTGTGTTAATATGAAAAATCCTGTTGATAACGATTATTCTTTTTTGGGAAATGTTGTCCAATGACTTATGTTCTAATTCATTGAATCACATAGTGGTCGATAGAAATATTAGGGAACAACCAATATTCATCACTAGGTACAGATAGTCTTAACCGTACAAATATCCTCAACGCAAATATTCATGTAATTCATATCATAAAATAGTCAAACAATCATGTTTTCTAAAGTTATTCAGACCCAAAACTATCAGGACGCGAATTCGCGTCGCCGGTAGTCAAAGGGCTAAAATGATTTCCTTATTAAGCAAATCGAAAAGACAAGTTGAAGAACTGAGTGTGGGTGTATGCGTCTTGATGTAGGAATCCACTGATTTCAGCTCAAACCTATTCCAATTCCGGTTTTTGGCTTGAAGTTGATCAGATTTGGTTGGAATTCATCTTGAAAAAATCGATATAAAATTATTGATTGATGTGCATACAATGGCGCCCAAAATTATTCATACACCCAACGAATAACGATCTGATGATGATATTTTTATTCTTATCCAAGGTATAGAGCTGTGGTTTTCGACAAAATGTAGCTAAATACTGATGCTCTCTACACTGAAAGTTTCAGCACTATAGAGCATGTCTTGATGATATAAGACTAAAAATAGTAAAATTGTAGAGTTTTGATTTAGTTCAAAATTGTTCAAAGAGTTATCGCGTGAAGCAAAGTGATTGTAATATCGATTATTTTGCAAATATCTTAACATGAGTAGATCTTATAATCTTCAATTTTTTTTAAAGAGATGCTCCTTGAAATTCACTACAAGATTGACTATG
>CAJNOL010002288.1:0-41953 GCA_905250125.1 Rotaria sordida | reverse complement strand
TCGCTAAATATATCGATAAGATAAAAACAAGTAGCAAAGCAAAAAAAAGATAGTTAGGGTTGGTTATATGATATAAAGAAGAAAAGAAAAAAAAGAAGGCCTTGCCTAGGATCGTAACAGTGATTACGATAGTTGCTAACGAGTGCGATGAAACCAAATGACCTTGTGAATTTTTTTAACGTAAATTGTTGAAAATTCAAAAATCGAGCAGGATAATAGACTTGGTTGAATTATACATGATTTGATAGTACGCGCGACACTGATTAAAGATGCAATAGTTTAAAGTCATTATTTAATCATATAACAAGATTGTGGAATCTATAATTAGATTGGCTGGTGTCAAAAAATAAAAGAGCAGATTTCGATCTTCTCGAATCGAAATACATTGACATATTCGGTATATACACTAGCGACCAAAATTGAGCTTCCACCTCTACAGCATGACATCATTTTTGTTGTAGTTGCTGTTTTCCAGGTTCCAGTATTGTGTAGATCATTATTTATTATATGTTTATAGAAAATTTCAACTCGAAATACCGTGTCATTCAGGTTTTATTTAAAAAATCAGCAAAAAGGAAGGATTTTTGTACCGGACAGAATTAAGCATTCACATATACAGAAGCTATATCTCTTCATAAAAAATGAATAAAGGGCGTTTCATAAGTTTCGGTCCCATTTTTATGTTCTTTATCTTTCTGCAACGTTCAATGGTAGAGCGACATTGAAGATACATATTTGAAGAGTAGTATCTAAGCTATCATTTAACAAAAATTCCAATCGATTTACATTAACCGTAAGAAAGCACTACATTAGCAAAAAAAAATATTGGAAAAAATTTGTCAAATTTATTTTTCGGCTGTGGATGTGGTTCGATCGAAATGGTGGAAACGGGACCACCATAACCACACTCACATGCTCCAAAAGGAATGTAATATCTTGCTCATATTTAACAAAATAATATGATGAGACGAGTTCTTCACAAACCTATCGTCCGTGCATTACCGTTAATAACATAGATGCCAGAGATGTTCATCGCGGCTGAAAATCTGTCGCTGCCGCGATGGTTTTCAAAAAAGTGTTTCTAATTTCACTGTTGTGACTATATTTGACCAGAAATATTGGTACTAGTCGATCGGATTCATCCAGTCTCAGGGTGTTGCATTTGTAAATCCCGAAATTCTATTAAATTCATGCAGTTTTTCAATGTCCTCCAAAAAAAATACTGCCGCCACCGCCATCGCGGCAGTGGTAGCGACGCCATGGACATCCCTGATAGATATTGGCGATACTAGATTCTAGACATTATCGAATTGTCGATTATCTCATGCAACATTTGGCCAATGCATTATAAATATAATACAGCCAAAGAAATATTTGATTTGTCCGTTACGTAATTATTGTCATAATTTAATACAAAAATTAACTGTATGGGATCTCATGCATAATAAAATCAATAACCTAGAGACAAAATGCTTAACTAATGTATTACATAACAAAACAATAAGATAAAGTTTTACTCGTCTATCATACAGTTACTAATTAGTATTGTTGTAGGACGCGAACTTGAACGATACACCATTAGTAATAAAATTTGCGATATCTATCTAAAACATGACATGATAATAAAACGAGTAAATCGTCATAAAAATGAACAATAAATGCTTGTTTTTCTATGTGCAATCTATTATCAGTCTTGAAACTACTACATATCTCTTAAACAACAAATTATTCATGTCATATTTATTAAATTTAAAATTTATTGATTTTGACTATGGTAAGATAGTTAATCTCTGGTAAGATGTCTTGTCAATGGACAAATATAAAATTCAATGTTCATAGTTTTCTCAGTTTATCTATAACAGAAGCCTTGTCTTATATAAATTTCTCTGAGAATTAACGTAGAGCTCGATATTGAAGTCATTGTGTTTGAAAAAACTTATTGTTATTCAGTATACTTCGGCCTATCCATACTCACAAAAAATATAATTTTTGGTGATTTTGGAAAACAGTATAAGTCTACGAAACTTCACATCTGAGCAACAAGACCTCACGTTCATATTTTTTTTTTTGTATAATAGATCACAAGACTAGAATAAGGCTCTGAAGCTTTGATCCGATGAGATTAAATTATATTCGTTTTACAGAATATGAGCATAGGACATGACATATTTGAAAAATTAAATAAAAAAAAAAAAATCTTCATTTTCTCACAATGGAGGTATGTATGTTGACAAATGAAAAGATGGCACATATTCGGGTAAAATGAAAGCTCTCATCGCTAAGCTAACAAGGCTAAAATATTAGTGGCCCTTGGCTTGTCTAGAAAGAGATATTCGATTTTTACTGTATTTATAGTATATGTAGGATGTCCATAATTGAAAATTTCAGTGGGACTTATTTTTCTATTTTCATGATGGTTGGATACAGTTCATCGAGTTGCATTAGAAAAACTATGTTTCAAATTTTAAAAAAGATTTAAAAAAAAATTTTGCGTAGGATCGGAATTTTGAATCTATTTTTCCTTATATCTGAAAATAACAGTAACTTGGACTCTTCGTTTAAGATTTTTTAAGATCTCTTTTTTAAAATTTGAAACAGTAGTTTTTCTAATGCAACTCGATGAGCTCTATCCAACCATCATGAAAAAAGAAAAATAAGTCCCACTGAAATTTTCAATTATGGACATCCTACATATACTATAAATACAGTAAAAATCAAATATCTCCTTCTAGACAAGCCAAGGGCCGCTAATATTTTAACCTTGTTAGTTTAGCGATGAGAGGTTTCATTTGACTCGAATATATGCCATCTTTTCACTTATCAACACACATACCTCCATTGTCAGAAAGGCTAGGATAGGGTTATTTCGAAAACTTCCACAGTATTCTACTAACTTTCAAAAGTTCACTACGAACATAATATCTACTTGAAATTCATAGATTTGAATTGATTGATGAATCAATATCATAAGATTTCTATTTAATAATCAATCTCTTTATTTATGCTTACAAGATAAGCTCAATAACAAGAAAATATCTCGAAAGATTTATTCATCACATAATTGAAGTATCTGATTTTGTGAATCTAAATTATTAAATATTCATTTCAGACTTTTTAGAAGAATATTTATTTTCAAATTCTAGCAAAATGATATACTTTTCTATATATTTTTTTTTTCAACACACATTAAGTTTTATTATCGATACATTGATGAATTTATTAAAGGTATTTCAATAAGAAGCATTCCATCATCCATAACTTGTGATGTAACTCTATATCGATCAATACCATCAGGTAAACGAATACTTTCATTGAGTTGTCTATTATTATGTTGTTTAGTTGATGAAGTCTTTTTTCTTCCTTGTACTAATAAATTATCATCAAGTAAACGTACTGTTAATTCATTTAATTCATATCCACGTGTATCAACTTTTAATGTTAATTTTTGACCATTGGCTGTAAACATTGGATGAAATTTCGATTGTATAAAATCTGCAATATTAAATGATGATGAATATTGACGAGAATCCATACCCATAAGACTACCAGCACGTTTTGGTACTGTTGTTGGTCCTAATCTTGGTATATAACTTTGTGAAGCTGAACGATCATAACCATTTTTACGCGGAGTTTTTGGTTGATCGATTATGCGTAATAATTCTTCATGTGAACGTCGTGTTGCATCATTATCTCTTAACATAGGTATATCAATTGTTAATGTACCATTATTTCGTATAATCGAACGAATTTTATCAATATCGGCACCGGGTGGAATAGGAAATGTTTTAACTAATTCTTTACGAAAAAAATTATCTGCAGCAAATTGATCAAGATGCAAAGCATGCACAAGTAATGTATTATCATGTCGAAGTTTAACAGCAACTTCACCACGAGCAAATTCTGATACATTTACTTCAATACGTGTTGTTTCGGATAATGGTGATGGAGATAAATTTTGCATATTTTGAGATTGAAATATTTGAGATTATGGATGAAGACTATTAATAATAAGAATTATAGTAGTATAAAATCTATGAATAGAAGAAGAAAAAAAAACATGTTTTCATAAAATCAATATTCATTTTTAATAACGTAGTTTATTGCATTCAAACGAAAGAATTCATTACATTGAACATTTCAATATAATAATATATTAGACAAATTCAAAATTTAAAGATCTTAGTAAAATATACTCTGAGCGCTGTTTTACGTAGGACATAGACCAATCAATAGAGCTTGCAATTCTAAGTCTAGAGCCCGATAGATCTAAAATTTTCGAACTCGGATCCGGAACCAAACCGACGGACTCTACTCATAGTAGGCCATTCTAAAAAGTTTTTCCATTTTATCTTCTTGATATTTTTTTCATGATGGCTCACGCATAGTAAATACCAACAAATTGAATGGCGATATTTCGGCCTGCGATTTTGGCTACCGACAGGTCTAGTTGTGAGTAGAATATCCTTAAAATTTCAGCTAAAAAGAATGTTTCCTTTCCGAGATATTAAAGTCCCAAAAAAAAAACTCGTATATTACGGAAGATGTTAGAGTTTTCTGTTTTTTAGGACTTTAATATCTCGGGAAGAAAACATTCTTTTGAGCTGAAATTTTCAGAGTACCCTACTCACGAGTAAACCTGTCTGTGACTAAAATCTCAGGTCGAAATACCGCCATTCGATTTATTGGTATTTACTATGCCAGTGACAAAAATTTCAGTAAAATACCTATATCTCTAGACAGAAGGCCTAAGAGTACTTATCTTTTTGGAGTTTTTCATATCTTACTAGGGTCTACCTTATGCACAGATTTAGATATGAACATGATCAAAACTCTTTGATTAAGTTTTCAAAATATTAAGATTTTCTCTAAGATATGAGATGCTTCAAAAGACGAATGTACAATTTGTTTTTATCCCTCGTGTTTCAGATGAGACATCAGTTATTACGTAGGACCTATTAAGACTAGAAAGATTCGTTCCCCATGCGCTATCATTTTGGAGTTATGACTTCGATAGATCACTCGTTTTGGCTGAAATTTTTAGAACATTCTAATAACTTTCAGAGCTGTATACGAACAAAATTTTAGACCAAAATTCGTTTGTCCGATTTTTTTTTTATAAGTACGGTGTCAATTCAACTCCGAAAGGACAGCGCATGGGAAAGAATCTTTCTAGTTTCAACAGATCTCATGTAATGATTGAGGTTTCACCTCGAGTGATTCTCTCGTAAGAAATGACTTCTGATGATTCTTTTGGTAAGAAAAAAAAGAAATGTTAACATTTCATATTTTTTACTTTTTTCACAAATCTGCTAAATATATAATAAGATAATTTTTACCGACTTGTCTTTCATTATTATAAATTTAAAATTTTAGAGTTATTAGAAAATACCTTGCTGTTTTCCGGCAATTTCCGGAGAACGGAAAAGTCAATAATATTCTACTATATATCGTCCTTTCATAGGGAGAAGAAAGAAAAAAAAAAAACAACATTCTGGAACATTCAATAATAAGGCACATTGTTTTTCTAATTCCTATATTCAACCCTTTCTTTCTCCGCGAAAAAAAAAATAGAATTTTTTTGTTAATAAATATAAACTCTAGATTATAATATTTAATCAACTGTATGTACCGATAGATTTTCAAAGGCTTTATTCAATAAATCTGATATTTAACTTCATCGATCTTTTTTTATATGTTGTCCTTTCTTTATATTTAGACGATATTTGCGTAGTTTTACAAGAAAAAAAATAAAAACAGAATGTCAACATTCAAGGACTCAAAAGATAGTTTATGAAAGTAAAAATTCATTAAAGAAGATAAAATTATTATCTACAGAGAGAAAACAAAACAAAAAATCAATAATTTACTTAGAGAATGTTTTTTTACGCATACAATCGAATGATATGCGTGACTGTCTATAATCATTAATATTAGTCGAATGTCTTGTTCTATACACAAATGAATTCGATCCTAATTTATGTCTCTTTCATTTATATTATCATGATGATAATATGATTTGATTGTATGTTTTTGACTAATATGTTTCAAGGATTAATAACATTCAGAACAACTTGAGCGTTATCATAATAACTAAATCCAAGGTTTTCAATAGAGAATGACAACATAATGCTTACTTGTTTTTCTGTTATTGGTTAAAAAACACACTGATTTTTTTGTAAGATGAATGTTAATATGGATAAAAACAAAATAGAGGGTGTGACATATAAAGAAAAGAGAGAACTTCGTAATGTTTTTGCTTCGTTGTTGATTTTTAAAAGAGAAATTGTTCAAACATTTATTTCAACGATTAACAAACATCATTATGGTGTAGACATAATTGCTATTTCAAAAATAATCTATTATCCTTACTATGGCTTATTATAAAGTTACCGATTAAAAATAAAATGTCAATCATTTTCTTTTGCTATTACAAAAAAAAAATGTAAGGTACTACAAGAAAGTAATGATAGGAATATTGATGTTTGCTACTTTACCTAGGTGAATGTATGTGACTTTTACTATTGAGGTCACCAATTGGTTTAAAACACACGATTTTTCATTCGATTCATAAATATTATTGAGAGAAAATTATTTTTCAAGTTGGTTTGTCGTCACTCTCATCGGTAGACCACTAATGAGTGCTCCCTCTCTCTCTTTTTTTCTCGCTGCCTGCCGGCACAAAGCAAAGCAACATGTTACATTTAGAGAACGTATGTGGCTTTTTCTTTCACCCTTCCCATTTTCTTCTTTTTTTCGATAGAAAAAAAAATAATCAAAGAAAAGAAAAAGTGGCGGGCAATCGTTATAGCATTACTACCGACCGTCAAAAAAAGAAAACCTCCCGGAATGATGAGCAGCACAAAAAAAAAAAAAGACGAAAGGAAAAAGAAAAAAAAACATGATGAATTTACTTAGTCGAGTAGAAATTATTCATGAAACGACTGTGGATTCCTTTTGTCCCCTTGTATGAGTAGTAGTGCCAAATGTTTTTTTTTATCATTTTTTTCTCGCGTACTTATATGACTACAGATGTGCGCAACATACCCCTCGATGATTTGAATGTCAACAAACAAGCATAGTTTTTCTTTTAACCAAGACACACACACACAAACATATATATGTAGATATATATATATATTATGTTTCAAGAAGTGTGCACATACATCTTGAGCTGCTTTGTTCGCTATGTTCTATAGTATTTGTAATCAAAGTCAATATTTAAATTTGTAGTAAAGGAAGAAAACGAAGGGCATGTGTTTATCAATAGCACTTGCACGTCACTAAATAAAAGAAAATTATTTTCTTTTTTTTTTTTTTTTCGCATAGGAGGATAAGAGCAAACTAAAAAGAGTAATAAAAATCAATGGATTTTTACTTCGTTTTATTTTTTGTATTAAATAAAATTATGGCATAATTTATTATAGAGAACTTTTTATTTATTTTTTTCTTTTTGTTTGCTTTAATAAAAATATGTTAATGAGTTTTTTTTCTTCTTCTTGTATGAATAAAGTAAAAATTTGAGAATAGAATTAAATTTTTTAGAAAGTTTTTAGAACAATAATTTCAATTCAATAAAAGAAATTATATTTTCTTCTCAAGGGAAATCTAAAATATGTGACAAAATTTATTTTATTATTCATATTTTTATTTCACACATCAACAATATGATAGTGTATATTCTTATTTTAACAAATGATTAGTTATTGCTTTTAAACTATTCTATAGTAAAAATTGAACGAAAAAGCTTTTTTAAAATTTTCGTCAATACAAAACAACATACTTAAAATGACGCCCCTTTCTGAATGTTAAAAACAAAATTTTTTTTGTTTCTTTTGGTATAGCTTTGAAGTGTTCCCTATTAAATGCCGTATAAATAAAGGCTCTTTATTTTTGTATTCAATCCAACTATCGAAATTCCTTGCACTGTGATTATTCGTTGTATGAAAAATTCTCCTAGTGATAATGGTTATTTATAGGATTTACAAAAATACGTATTTTTGAATGTACGCTCAATATTTTGATCTTTTTATTCGCAGACTTTTGGCGACTTCAGAAAACGGAGCGATTTTTAGCTTTAGCGATCCAGATATTTCCTTGAAGGAAGTATTTGGAGTCTATAACACGTTTTGCTCTGTTCATCGAGATCTATCTAGCCTGAAAGTTTCATGTATATCTCTGATGAGTCATTCTTCAGAAACCCTGGAAAACTATTTTTGTGTATTTTACGTAGAAATGATTCTGTTTTGAAAATAATATTTTTTTTTTACTAATACTGAAAAGTTCAAGATTTAGATTTTTTTAATTATTTTGATAGATTGTATAAAACTACGTTGATAATAAAAATTTCTATTTTAATCAGTGGGCTATTGTGAAGTTAAAGGTTCAACAATCTTTCTTACGTATTACTGAATACATATTAATGCTAGACAGTACTCATTAATAAAGCACTTGTTTACGATGATTTAATTTTAATTTTATAGAGAATCTTCAGTTGTATATACAGTACAGATGAGATATAAGTCGCTAAAACTAAAAATGTTCGAACTCTGGTATAGTGATCTCATATCCTCAGGACACTCACAACAACAACAAAAACAAAAACAATTAAAAGAAAAAAAGAATTAGCGTGGAATGAAAGGGTATAAGCACCAGTTTCTTTATATTCTTATGACATTAAATAAATTACTTAGTATGGAAGTATTGAGATAATGTATAAACCATTCATTACTATAGATCCATCAGTCTTGACAATATTGCTTGAATATATATCTCTATTAATTAGTTTTTTTTTTGTCATATGTCATATAATTAAAAATTTCGAAATACAAGTTGCATAACAAATATATCATAAATTGTAAAAAAATATGTTTCAAACGAATAGTTATTAAAAATTAGATATAAATAATTAAAAGATCTTTTCACATGAATTCTAATCAATTTGACAAAAATTTTTTACTAACAAAAAGAAAAAATAAACAAAGAAATCAATTAAAGTTTCCACAAAAAAGAAATATTGAAAATATTCAGATATATGTTATCAGTAAATATTTTTTAAATTATACTTTAATTACAGTTTGCTTTTTTTCGATAATCGTTATATAGCAAGAAAGTACAGACTTGATTCTATCACATAATATGTTAATAATAAAAAACAAATAGAAATGAAACAACATCAGAAAAAAAAACTGATTTATATAAAGGATTGGTCTTAATCTCCATTAGTTTCATAGACAATAGAATATTTGCGAGATGTATTACTGATTTCCTATTTCGATAATCAATAAAAAGTTTGTAAAAGTCATGACGGAAGATTTATTGTTATGATTGAATAATAGCTTCGAACGACTTTATTTAATTTATGCGATATTCGTCTAATGGAAGAGATGACGGGAAAACAGAGAACAAATTTTATGTTTGTTTTGAACCTCGATTCACGACGTAACAAAATATACACCAGTTTGAAGTTAGGTTCTAGCATCTGATGCAGTGAAGTTTGTACTTTCTCGGGAATATTTATAGTATCAACACCGATTGAAAAATAAAATCTCAAAAGATTTCAGAGAATTCATACAAGAGTTTTCTTTATATAGAAGGAAGTGAATCGAAGGGTCTAAGTTTGAAGACTAACAAAACTTTTGAAACTGAAATTTTGCAATATCTTCAAAAGACTTCTGCGAAAAGTTGTCAAGGATAACACATCATCACCCTTAAGGAACAAGTCGATCGAGGGAAATCGATTTCAATTTCTTGTTTTCAAATTAAAAATTCAGTAAATCGATTCATTTGACTTGTGTTAGATATTCTGCATCAGATAATCTACGGCTTCGAAAACATTATTCATCTCTAAAGCGAATGTTTCACTGTCCTTTTTACATAAGAAAATGATTTACTAAGAAACAGACGACAACATGATGATAGTCCAATTGGTGTGATTTGTCGATTGTCTATCTAGCGTCGACTTTTCATTTCATTCATGAAAGTAATTAAACAACGTTGAAAAACTTACTAGTCGAACAGCATAGTATTTCTGTACACAACAGCTTCTTTGTGTCCTCCGTTCTCACTTAGGTGAATAAGAGTATCTAGCTCATCTGTATATATGTTTTTCTTTTTGTAAGATAAATAAGAAGTTGAGGCGTTTTTTTTTTCGAGTGTTATCATCGTTGATAAAGCAACTTGGTTAGAGAAAATATCAAGTCTGATAACAAGCACAAACTTAAGGTGTGAAAAGAAAACCGTATTTCATTTCGAACTTTTATGTTCGACATTAAGTCATAATCATGAAAATGTTATCTTGTTTGTCGCGTGCTAGACTAAAATACACAAGAAATTTTACTAGATTTGAATCTTTCGTTTTGTATAGAATACGACCAAGAACTTTATAAAGAATTATTCACAATAAAACATCATTCCTATTTTCTTTGAGAATTCTGATGCTCGATAGACAAGTAGTGTTTCAAAACAAACGCTTGATTTTTGTCTAAAGGATATGACGAGCGAATAAATACTCATCATATCAGGTACGTTCGGTTCTAACTTTTAAGTCCCACAAAAATATCTATCCAGTATTTTTAACTCCATGATTGAATCGTCGTGTAAATAGACAATAAGTAACAGTGACTATTCATAACGGTGAATAACCATACACAGGCATCATAACGAATATTATTTGTCTTGTTTATCTATTTCCTTGAACATTTTGGTTCGTCTCAAAGTCGAATCAATTGTATGAAGTGTCTTACCCATAAATTAAGCTCGGTATAATAGCAGCATTTTGTAGGATGGGTATTCTTATACTATATATATGAACGAATAATGTCATTTAAAAAAAATAGGAAAGAGAAATATTGTATCACCATTCTATAGAGGAAAGAATATGCTTTCATTTGATATATAACTCAAATTAAAAAATGTTGAAAGTGGATTTGTATGATAAGTGTAATTAAAATTTTCTCATCCATATGATAGTTTACAAGGCATTGTTTCAAAAAATTATTGCAGCTTAAAAGTGCAAAAGAATTTATTTGACATTAAAAAAGAAAATAAAAATTATATGGATGAAATTCATGAATCAATAATGTGTATGTTCAACGATTTTCCAGTAATGTTCATTGATCATATTATCTCAGTCTATACTCTCATCAATCAATTAAATAGAGGATAAAAGGAATTTTTTTTTATACAAAAAAAAACAATAATGGAAATACTTGGATCAGAAGATCAATTAAGAGCCATTTGCCGAAGATCCTAAAAGATTGAATTAAAATAATAACCATTCGATAAAAGAGCTGACTGAAGTAATTCTGGTATTGTAGACGAATCGATTTCGGGATCCTCTCGATTCGTCCCTTACATAAATAGATCGTTCTTAATTGATTCTCAATTTGTCCCTTCCTCGATGGCTGCTGCATAATGATCGTATCATCATATATCGTACAATACTTAATTTTTTTCTCTTTTTGTTTTCTCTTATGCATACATTACACATGAAACATGAATACCACCATCGTGTTGCTGAAGAGAGCCACGTTCAACCACAAAGACGTAAGAAAATTTACGATCAAGCTGATATTAAACTCTGCTATGCTGTATAGAGAACACAAGAACAAGCAATTAAGCGACGTTCAATTGGCTATACAATGTGGTTCTGCTATCAAGACACGGCTGTTCAAAAAGTGACAATAGAAATTTATATTTCATTATTGTTGATACTGTATTGTAATTTTTTTTTTTGATAAAGCTCTACTGCTTGTTGCTAATCAACTAGGAACGAATTGAGAAAAACATCCAAGAGGAGAATCACCTAATTTGGGACGAATCGAGAGTAAATCATCGATTTCAGGATCCAAAATAAACAACATAGAAAAAAAAACATTGAAGATAATGAATTAATTACCAAATAATACATTATCAAAATCATTGATTTGCATGCATTGGAATTGTTTCTTTTTCAGAATTTAGCGTACAAATATGAGTTGTTACTGTAACACTTTGTATACTATCAAAACACACACACACATACACAACCAACACAATTATTTTTATAACAACATCAAATCGATTGAGATTTATTGACGCATGGATATCCTTGATTATTGTACAACAACAATGAATATTGGATACGAGAGAACCTCCCCAGATGCCAAATCGCTTTTCACTCGAGACGTTGTTCATTTTATAACTAAATAGAAAAGTCTAGAATGCTTTCGTTCTCGAGGTATCAAAATTTTACTGAATTTTTCGTTCCCCTCAAATCATATGGAGAATCGACTTTCGACTTCAGACAAAGTTCTCAACGATATTAGTTCATTGGACAAGTTGTAACTTTTCTAGTATCTCCAATTCTAAGATGTTAACACTTTGTTCATGCAAAGTTTGAAATCGAAAGTCGATTTTTCATGAGAGGAACGAAAACCCAATAAAATTTCTATATCTCAAGAACGAAGGCCAAGAAAGTCAAACCATTCTAGACTTTTCTATTACTCATCAAATGAACATGGTCTCTATCGAAAAGTGATTTATAACACTTGCAAAGATTCCTTCGTAAGCGATCTGATATTGATTTTTTTTTGTCTTGCTGAATTAATCGATTGAAAGCTCAATTGTCGTGTCATCAAGTAAACATTCTCTATAATATCATGATCATCTTTAGCAACCAGAAAAATAGTTTAAACTATATGAATTTTTCATGAATAAGAAGACTATATATTTTATTACGAATACAACAACAACAACACCAAAAAAGATATTTATATATCTGATTAAAATAAAAAAAACTCCTAAAAGTATTTTATCATTAACATTTACTAATTAAATTCGATTGCAAACGTAAGTCTAATGGTTGATCATTATCAACTGTATCTATTTCATTTGTTGACTAAAAAATTAAAAATATTTAAAAAAAAAAGTGTTTCATTTATTGTCTTACTGATATTGTAGTAGTTGTTATCATTTGAGTACTGGATGGTATTCGTGTTTTAATTGCTTTTCATAACGAAAAGAAAAAATGAACATGTTATAAATAATCAAAGGAAAGAAAATTATTTTATTACCTCGTTTACGTGTTAAAACTAAAGAAAATGATGTTCGTTTTCGTGGACATAATAACTAATGAAAAATATTTTTAATGAAGAAAATAAAATTTGAATAAATATATTTACTGGTGTATTTTTAGATAGATTATCTTTAAACATACTATTTTCAATTAATTTTTTTTGAATTTGTTCATTTGTCATTTTTGATGAATGTCGTCGTCGTTTCAATATTTGTTTTATTTGTGCTAAATATAAAAAATATAGTAAAAGAAATAAACATATATTTTTCTTTACCATAATATTCATCAAATGTTATTAAACCAAGACCATGAAGAAAACATTTGATCTAGATTAAAAATAATAAGGCTCATTATTATTATGTTTATATTCTTTTATTTTTACTTCTTCTGGATCAGCACCGGGAATGAAATCATGCTCCATTTATCTAAAACCTATAGGATTTAATTATATAATGACAAAAAAAAAAAAAGTCAAAAATTTTTTTTCTTCAAATTCACTAATGGAAGAAAATTTCCGGTTTGTAGCATTGAATAATATTACAATCATAAGCATCTGGCAATTTTGTCATTATTAGAAGTATAACATAGAGGAAGTCCTCCAACTGATTAATTGCTTTTGACTCAAGGCTATGCACATTATGTAGACCGAAATGAACTATGAATATCCTTAAAAAGAGTTCGGTTCCTTAGCTTATTGCTGTGAAGATACTACATTATTACGGTATTTTTTTTTAAATAGTTTATCATACAAGTTTCAAGTCTTTTGATTCTACGCTGAAAGAAAAATATCAAATATGCCGATTTATAAAAGACACACTATTATTCATAAGTAATTTTTATCAGTTGGAAGACTTCTCTTGTTAGAAGTTAAAGGATACTGTTTATACTAATTAAAAATCGTTAAATCTCAATTTCTTTTGAACTCGATTACAAAAAATAATTTTAATATATGAACAAAAAATGTATTTAATATTGAATCAAAAACTTGATTTTGATTTTTCCAGAGCGAAGAAAAAAAAATAATCATTAGATCGTATTTTTTTTTAATATAAAAGAATATTATCAAGATTCTAGCACAGTGTTCATCAATCGCAGAAGTAGCTTGATAAAACTCTACATATGAATCATGTATACAAAATTTCCGCAGAAGGAACTCACCAAAAAAAGAGCAAACAGAATGGCTCACTTAGCAATTTTTTCTCGTGAGTAAAAAGAAATTTCACCGGAGGATATGATAACAACCGTTACTTTACCATCTTCCTAAATTCGCTGCTAGTATTCACCGTCAACAAGCAATTAGTTTTTCAAACACATTTGCTTATTGAAAACAAAAAGAAAACAAATACAAAAAAAAAAAAAAAAGAATGAAACTATAACTTCAATCTTCTAGTTCTTCATCATCAGCAAATGTATAATTTTCTCTAATTTTTGCTGTTTTTGCATATTCAAATTGTTCAACACCATAAGCATTTGACATTAAATTAGTTCGTTGTGATAAATCATCATTTTTTAAATGTCCAAATATAAAACCATTTGCTTTATCAATTGTATTATTAACTTTTTCAATACTTAAACGATCTTGAACATTTAATGATATATATGAAACAAGACTATAATCTTGTATTATATCACATAATAATTTATTAAATTTTTTATATTTTTTTGCAAGTTTTGGTTGAAATTTATCTTTATTAAAATTTTTATTTTTCATTAAAAAAGATAAATCTAATACTTCTGTATAAAAATCAATATTATATTCTAATGAACCATATATTTCAATAAGATCAATTTTTGATAGAATATTTACATGTGGTAATTCTAAATGTAACATCATTGATAATGATGTTAATAAAGCACTTATAAAATTTGATGAATTTGAACAATAATATGAATCAATTAAATTAACACAACAAAGTCTTAAATCAAGATTTTTTAATAATTTTTCAATTATATGATGTATTGAACCATGATGTGTATAAAGTTCAGTTTGTCCTGGACAATCAAAAAGAATATATGGTGGTGGTAATGTTAATGAATGTTTATCAATTAATATTTTAAGACGTTTTAATAACCAATCAATATTATTTTCAATATATTCAATACAATACATTAATGAACCATTTGGACCTAAATTAAGATTATCACAAACATCATCAACTGTTATTAAATCAACTAAATCTATTGCACATTCATATGGCATATCAACATTAGCTGCATCTAAATTAACTATATATACATGACGACTACTATGATCAGTGATAAATTTATTAAAATAATCTTGTATTGCTGCACAATATGTTGTTTTACCTAAAGAAAAAAATAATTCATTTTTTCATTTGAGAAAGAATTGATTTTTTTAAATATCATCATTACCACTGCCTGGTGGACCAACAACAATTTGACCGAAGACAACTGTCATTTATATTTAATCTAAAATCATCTACAATCTTGTATCTTTCACCTTCTACTGATAAATAATCAATGATGAAAATACATAATACATTTTTATTTTTTTTTTAAATATGTACGGACAAGAACAAAAACAACAAAAAAAAAACAAAAGAAAAACGAAAAACTTGTCGATGTCAAATCAAATTAATGGAATTAAAACGAACAACAAATACTGAATAATGACTATAATATTCATTGTCCAGTTTCTGTATCATAGACTAGAGAAATAGATATAACAAGAAGAAACAAATGAGATTTTCTTTTCCTTCTCAATCAAAAATAAAAACAAATTTTCACAATAAATAATTAAATATATGTATATATATATATAAACTTTTCCCATCCATCACCAATAATAAATAAAACAAAAACAGTATGACTAGATACATTATACAGAAACAAAAAAAAACAAACATGAAAATATTATTCAATCAGATCTCGATTATTCATAAAACGACGAACAGATACATTTATTGGTAAATGAAACTCAATTGAAGTTAAACGATCAAGTGAATGAAGTGCATCATGAAAACCTTTTTATTGTATAAAAACTTCATTAGAAAGAACAAAAAATAAAATAATTTTCTACCTGTTGTTTTTGTATAACTCCAAGATTGATAATAATTTTCTACCAATGGTATTGTCTTCAGAATAATACGTAAAAAAGAAACAAGTTTTTTTTCACTAAATAATATTTTATATATTAAAATTTTATCTATTTAATGTTTACTTTTTTAATCCTTACTTTAATGCATAACATACAAATGATTTAAAACAACTATCCATAGATTTATTATGTTTTTCATGTAATTTAACAATATTATCAATACCACTTAGAAGACACTAAAAAATCAAATTTTAATAAAAATTAATTAGAACAAAAAAAAAAAAAAGTATAAATAATACTTGTTTTAATGTAATTGGTTTACCACCAACGACATCCAATGAAAATGATTCGGAAAGTTTACGAGCTGGACTATTGGCAAATTCATTTCCATGCTAATAAAACAAAAAAGAAAAGAATTCCAATTGAATATTTATTTCAAATCGAAATCAGAACGACTGATCTCTATCTGAATTACTCGTCCGAGAGAATAAATTTTCCTTACTTTCATATCATAATATTTTAAAAATAATTTCCAAGCATGCATTGTATCATTTGCAGCTGAATAATTAGCTCTTGTAGAAAAACAACCCCAAACAGCTAAAGTTGTTGAATAATTTGTCTTCGAAGAAGAAAAAATAAAAGATAAAATTTATTTTTGTGGGAAGAATTTTACTTCATAAAGACCATGTTCAAGTAATGCACGTAGAGCTGGTGCAAGATCTTGTCTAACAGCTAAAACAATTGCATTTTGATCATAATCATCCTAATTAAAACCAAACAAATAAACTGAATTTTTGAAGTCAAGAAAAATTTTCTACAAATACAAACTTCTTCATTATCACTTGTTGCAATTGATGAATTATCATCATCATTATTATTATGTCGTGAATATGTATTTGTTAATCGTATGACATTAAGAACTTTTTCAATAGCTATTTCAAGTTTTGCTCGAATATCACTTTGAAAAAAAAAAGAAATATTTTTTGTTTTTGAATTTAAATAAAAAAAAAAAATTTTTTATTTGTATATATACCCAAAATGTTTTTTAGCAACAATATCTTTTTTTATATTTGGTGTTGGTTGATTAGATTTTTTTTGCGTTGATCTTGTACCACATGTTAATAATAAAAATGTATATAATTGTGTAAGTATAAGAACTTTTTTCATTGTTTGAGAAAAATTTGTTTGATTTTCAGAAGAAAATTTATTTGTTGTTTGATGCATTTTTAATGGATTTGTTGTTGTTGTCTAGAAATGTAGAATAGAATATTTGATAAAAATAAAACAATGACTATGAAACAAACAGAACGATTTGATTTATTTGGTGAGAATTTCGATGATTCGGTACTTTTTTTATCATTTATTAAAGGAGATGAAGCAGCTCCTCCTGCTGCTGCATTAGCAGAATCAGCTAAAAATAAAATAATGATTTAATAAGAATTTTTTGTTTTCGTCTTTTTTTTTACCTTTAAGAAATTCAATAAATTTTTCAAGATCATTTATTTGTGTACGCATTTGAGTTATTAAATTTTCTTTTAGTTTTACTGGATTAGTTAACTAAAAAATTCAAAAATAATATAATGCAATATAATTGAAAAGTTATTGTAAAAATCAATGACAGAATCCATTAAATGTAATATATTTAGTCTTCTATGTACTTTATAAATAATAGAATGACTATTAATCTGTCTATTCATTGAAATACGAACAATACACACACGAATAAGTAGTTTGAATAAATCACCTTGCCAATCAAGGTACATATATATACACTTTAATACATATCCAAAAAAAAAAGAAGCAATCAATTTACCTGATGAATAGCTTGATCAACAAGTCTTCTTAATTCTTCCGCTCTAAATAAAGAAAATGCAAAAAAATTCTTTGTTTGTTTGTTTTTTTTTTTTTGTCTAAATCAATACGAACGATAATTTCGAAACAGAAGCATCATCTAATTGTAAATCAAGTTTCGTACGTAATTGATCAATAAGTACACGTTGTTTTTCCATTGTTACAGATGTTGGTACACCTTCTAATGAACCTGATGCAGCTGCATAACGTTCTAATTCATCTAATTTTTGTTTTAATTCACTAATAAATTCTTTTTCACGTAATTTTTCATTTTCAATTAATTCTTCATTTGTTGTAAGATCATTTGTATACATTGATGATCGACACATAACATCAGGTATACCACTTGATGCAAATTCATGTAATTCTATTAATAAATTCTAAAATAATAAAAAAATGAAAAATAAAATATTTTATATGTTTAATTCATTTTTATTTTTATACTTCACGATCTTCAGTTGTCGGTGCTGAAACAACTTGTTGAAGACGTAATTGTACATGTGCAAAATGACGAGTTAATGCTGAAAGTGATGCATTTAATCGTTCATGTTCTTCAAGTAAAGCTACTTTTTCATTGAATTCTTCATTAGCACTAAAGATAAATTTTTAAAAAAAATTAAAGTTTTTTTTTTTGTTTTTTTCTAAATCAAATAATTAAATAAACCTTTTTCCATATTCAGTATCCGATGAGGCACCACCGATCGGTGTCAATCTTCCCGTCATCGGTAATTTTTCATCACTTGAATCTTCTTGTAGCATGGCTTCAGATCAAAGAAGAAGAATAGAAAAAAAAAAAAAAAAAACTATATCGTTTACCCACACATACGCCTACGCATAGGAATGACGTAGATAAGATCAAAGTAAATTAAATGTCTGATAGCGCTGTATTCTGTAATTGAAAAATATCTATCTAGAATTTTTATTTAAAGATATTTATTTATTTATATAGAATAATTTTTATTTTATTTTTTTTATTCTCATTGAAGTTAAATTCTATGATAGATGTCACTAAATTATGAAGTGACATTTTTTTATTACGGTTTCTATATGATGAGAAAGAGTTACCAATAAAAAAAAAAATAGAATTGAAAAATGTTTACAACAGTAAAATTCGAGCAAATGATGGAAAAAAATACCGAGTCGAGAGCAAATATATAAAAATAAATGAATGGTTTTTTTATTATTATTTGTTTAAAATAAATTCAATTTGTAAATCTCCTTTCGAACAGCATGTTTTATGTGATATTACTTGTATCTCTGTAACAATCATAAGCAAAAAGCAGAAATTCTAGCATAGAATAAATACAGATGTCTAATGTGTGTAACATCTGCGTGATACGCTGATCAAATCTATGAATCTGATGAAAGGAAAAAAGTGTTTGAGCCTATCTAAATTTCATGGCTCCGGCGCCTATGTCTACCAGAGGTCTCAGTGGATTGGACCGGACTAAAGAAAGTCTGTCCATGAGTTTTTCTTAAAAAATGGTTCACTAATGAGTGCTCACGGACCATTTATCAAGACATGAGTAGGCAAGCATATTTCGAGTATCAGATGTTTTTGCTTTATATATTTGCTACTGGTTGTAAAAATATTTTAGCCAATGAAAGAGTTACATGAAATTTTCGAGAAAAGAATTTCAATGAAAATATGCAACATCTTTTGAAAATTTTATATTTTTTTCAAGATCGAACTCATCGCAGTATCCAATCAGTCCGGTCCAACCTATTGAGATCTCTGAACACTACCTTCTCACTAGTCGATATCCTCCTTCCAATATGTATCGTTTCTCTTTTTACTTCAATTCATCTGTATGTCCGAGACAGCCAAACTTCATCATCTATAATGTTATTTCATGCAATTTTTTGATCGTAAATTGTTACAGTATTACGATTGTGTTTTATTATGTCGTACATCATTGATAATGGTCGTCAGTTGGTCTAAAGTTCAAGTATTCGATATTTATGATCGTGCTTATTTGACTTACGATGTTGAAATATTATATTTTATTCTGTTCTTTTGCATTTGAATGATATCAGTATATGAAACATTATTTCTTATCATAGAGAAAATTTGAAGATTAATTGATATGAAAATGTCATAAGGATCAAATGACGTAACGTTATTGTTTTAATCCGATGAGTATATAGATTTTAAAACCTTTTAATTTATCAGAAACAATTTTTTTTTTCATCATAAATACGAAGGCCACGAAAGTAAGGAGAGTGTACATCCGCCTAATCGTAAAACCCTCGAGCGGCCTCTATTTAAATATGACAACAGTCAATTAAATGAATGATAATTTTATTATTATTATTATTATTGTAACAATAGTAACATATCTATTTTATACATTCTCTTGCATTCATAATATAACTTACAATTTAAAATTGTCATACACAATCATAAAAATAATACTTTGGATTTGTTTTATACTTGATATGATCACACCTCAAGATATGTATACATTACATAAATTTCTAATGCTAGAAAATTTCATATACATGAGAAAACAAAGTTCGATTCTTAAAATAAATATATTCATAGAAAAGAAAAGAAAAGAAAAGGCAAGACAAAAGTAACATAAAATAAAAATTATTTCATTTATCATATTGACTTATGTTATCAGAAGATAAAGTCAAATGTAAAAAGAAAGACTAAATGACAACATATAGAAAATAAAACAAAAAAAGTCATGGTATTATTTCAACCAGAAACATTAACTATTCTTGTACTTATCGCTGTCATATTAGCAGGTGTAACATTTATTGCAGTTTCAATTCTTATTATTTATTTAATATGTATAAGATATTGTACTTCGAATCGTACTACTAATGATGATTCTTTATCAACAATACCTTCCGTTTCTGATAGTAATCGTTCATCACCTGTTCCTTCTTCATCATCGATTAGATCGACTCCAATAAAAGCTCCTGTAGTAACAATTCCTAAAAAAAAACAACCACCACCATCAACACCACTAACAGATTATCATTCTGATAGAATTACTGTTATAGATGAAGTTTCTTCTGATGATGAAATAAAACATAAACAAATTAAGAAACAAGACAAAATTTACAGTACAACAATTAGAAATGACAATCGAGTAAATACTCAACATTATATGCAAAGACGACAACAACGAGAAAAACCAATAAAACCAATAACAGATGTTCGAGTTATTGATCGACATACACCATATCCAACTGATGTTCTTCAACGTGAACGATATATGGTTGCTAATCGTGGATTTCAAAATACTCCATATGATCAACAATAGAAACAATTCTTTTTCTTTTTTTTTTTACAAACAGCATGACAATTCTTGAATTGACTCAATCAATTGTGGCCGCTGAAAAGAAAGAAACATATATATATATTTAATTAAACAAAGATATTTTTTTTTTTGATAATCATAAACTATAACTTCAAACAATTATTCTATTTTATCAGAATAAAAGTTCGATTTACTGTGCACCTCAAAAGTGTTTCTCCCCTTTTGTATTTTTTAGTTTTTATAATTAGACCTTTTTAATTTATTAACTTTCTATATATATAGAAAGAAAGCCCAGAACACGCTGCATATAATGATATATTTACATTGAACAACAAATACACTTTGAAATATAAAAAGTGTATTGAAATCTTAAAATGTATGAAGAGTAACTAGTTTTTAGGATAACTTTTGATAGAAACAAGATAGAGAACTGCGGTTTTCATCGTTAGAAAGAGGACATAAAGATGCATCGAATTCTTTATTTTGCATGTCTCTGACAAAATTTTGTTAGAGTCTTTAGCGAACTTTTCTTCAAAGATCGACTGTTTCGTATTTTTTGAAAAAAACTTGACTTTATCCTCTGTAGAAGTCTCGATTTTTAAAGAAAAGTTTGCTAAAGATCCTAACAAAACTTGTCAGAGACATGCGAAGTAAAGAATTCGATGCATCTTTATGTCCTCTTTCTAACGGTGAAAATCGCAGATCTCTATCTTGTTTCTATCAAAAGTTATCCTAAAAACTAGTTACTCTTCATACATTTTAAGATTTTGAATAATTTTTGCAATAAAAAAAAAATATCACGTCTTTTTCTAATACATCTTTTATACTTCAAACTGTATTTGTTGTTCAATGTAAATATACCATAAGATGCAGCGTGTTCTGAGCTTTCTTTCTATATATAGAAAGTTAATAAATTAAAAGGGTCTAATTATAAAAACTAAAAAATACAAAAGCGGAGGGGGGGAGGTGAACTTTTGAGATGCACAGTATAATAATATATTCTTCAATATTTTAATAGATCCTTTTCTAAATATGAAAATTCAGTAATATAAATACACTTTTTATTTTCTTCTATTCTCAAAACTACAAGTCTTGACGATAGATTTGAATCGTAGTGGTTTAAGATAAAATATATCTTTCATGATAATATCCTACATATAACAATTAAAATCAATAAAACTATTTTCATCATACTTCTCAAAATTCATTGAAATCTTGATATACTTTTTAAAAAAAATGATTATAATCAATTATTAATAATACAAACCCGTTTACAGTAATCAATAAAATCATTTATTGTTATTTGTTCATTGTGCATTGGATCAATATCCTAGATAAAAACAAAAACATATTATTAAACTTCAAACTAACAATTTTTCTTGTACATTGAAGTCAAACACTTTTTGAACTGCATTAGGATAGAAAAATTCATATTGTTTTTTTTTTCGTTTAATTCTATCCTTTTACTTAAGTCCTTCAGAAATGCAACAGGGAATTATAACAAGACATTATTGATATACGGTCTGTGATGAGCGTTGATTAGCAGTCCATGGGATAGAGCCCATTGGGGACAAAAATTTTGGACCCGGTCTCTTGATACTTAATGAAATTTTTTTAACTCGCACCTGATACCCCTCAGGAACACATCCTTAACAGTTCTGAAGCAATATTGATCAGGATCTTATAAGAATCAACTTATAATTGTCTTTTTTCAGAGTAGCATCCATGAAGTCACACTCGGGCCCGGTCCATAGGAAATTTCCAGATTCAGGTTCGGTACCAATCCGATGGTTTCTACCATAGGGAGTTCAAATTTTTACTCCTATACTTCAACACTCGTTTTAGATTGTATTGTCACATACATCGAATATTTCATTGACATGTTTTTGAAGTTCACGTTCATTAACAGGTGTATGACCTGATGAACCGAGAAGTTCGCTGAGTGATAAAAGGATTTCACCGAGATTCTAAAAATATACATATATAATATTGATATTTTTATTATTTCAGAAATTCTTATACTGTTCGTGTCAAATGACCTTCACCATGCATATCATAGAAACGAAAAATCCATCGTAATTTTTCATCAATTGTACCACGACATAGAACAGATAATGTTAGAATATAATCCTAGAAATAAAATTTGATTTTAAAAAAAAAGGAAATATCTTATGAAAACTTACATCAAATGTAAATGTTCCTTTATGATTTCGATCAATCATTGAAAATAGGTAACGAGTATATTTACTTGCATCTATGAATTAGTATTGATAGATAATTAACTTTTTTTTTTTTTGTGTATCTTTTATTTATTGCTTACTGCCTTGTGGAAAAAATTGTAAATAAATTCCACGTAATCTTTCTTCATTGACATTTCCACTTGGACATTCCTTTAGAAGAAAAAAAAATAAAATAAGAAGAATATAACTTGAAAATTAAATGTTTTTCTACTTGTTTAAAACTTCGATAGAGAAGTCGAATTTCAGATTTTGAAAAACGTGTACATTTCATTATTTCTTCTAATGATCGAGGATGTTGAAGACTTCTTGAAAGTAATGCATCCAATTGTCCATCTAAATTATGCATATATAAAAACATTAGAATATATTTTATTTTTTATAACTTCTATACAAAAATAAGAAAAAAAAATAAAACAATAACTTATACATACCTCTATTCGTTTTTTTACGTCTACCAATATTAAAACTACTCTGTCGATGAGAATATGCAGCTATATTAGCACCCATTGTTATTATTAAGCACCATAGGCATCAAATAAAGAAACAATTTATAATAACTCAACATTTACACATAACTATCTTTAGTCTTTTTTTTTGTTGAATTGACTATGGCTTATATGATAAGATAAGATCGATAGATTTGATGACATTGATGACGGGCGATTGACATTTTGTTCGATCTTTTCAAATATATGATCGTTAATTCTACATAAGTATAGACATCCACACATGTGGATTATCCGACTAGATATATCTAAGAATGACAGCGGAATATAAAAAAAAGAAGAGGAAATCGTCGATCAGACGTCTGTTTCCAATTGGAGATCTCCTATATTATCAATAATGTTATCTATATGATGGATGACTTTTATCGTAAATATACAATTTCTAAGAAGAAAAAAAAATAACAAATCACATTCTTTAGAATATGACAACATACTTAGTCTTTCCATTATGATTAAGAACAAGTCATGTATAAAAACAAATGTTATTCCTATTTATAAATCTTCGGTAATTATCATAAAGCTTTGATTAGATATTGAAAAAAAAAAGAAAAAGAAATGACATCATCTATCAATGAATTGAACTAACTGAACTAGATGCAATTCATTCTATATCCGAGCTATTTCTGATAATTAAATTATCATAATAATGAGATAAATTCTATTATAATAAAAAGAAAAATTCTCTAACAACAGAACTGTCGTGATCGTTCAAAGTTTCGGAAGTGAATAAACAATTTTTTTCAAAAACAAAAAATTGAATTTATATTTTTTGGACTTTTGACGACGAAGGATATCAAGTATTTTCCTTAAGTGAACGGTTCAAGCACATAGAACTTCTCAAGATCGAGGATAGAAGCAATCGAACTAGCAACAGTTTAAATTGAAACTTTTTTTTCTTTCTAATCTAATGAAAATATTTCAAAAAATTCTAGTTTTTATTATATATGAACTAAGATAATTAGTTTTCATCATAGTATTATTTTAATTTTTTTGTCTTTTGATAAATATAATATAATGATAAAATTACAATAGCAAAGAAATAACTTGTGAATGAGAATGAATAGAAATATTTGTATTCAATGGAGTCGAATAGCATACAAAGACAAAAAAAGCCGAATACATATTCCAATCATGTTATCACTCTCCTTCATACTACTAATTTCTTTTTCTTTCCATTCATTGTTTCTTATTCTTTCTTGATTGCTTTTGTTTTTCTAATACTATATCTTTCTACAATATAAATTTGTTATGTGTAATCAAAATAGACACATTTTTTTAGAGATATGAAACAGTTCAATAAATATTATCATTATCAAGAGTAATGGTAAGCTATATATTTAGTTTATGATTATAATAAATCATTTGTCTTACGGTTGACTTTTTTTCATCTAGACTTCCGAAAAAAGAAACATTCCGATATAATTTATTTGCAATCATATTTTTTGTTTTTGTCGATCTGAAAATTACTATACATCAATCATAAATTTTTCTCTATTAAAAAAATGTCAATAAATCAAATTGAATAAGACATTTCTATATTATAATTAATGCATAAAAAAAAAAAAGAAATATTTTCTACCTGATGTATGTATACGACGAACAACTCGAAATATTCCAGTACTTAAACGACGTGAAAAACGTTTACAACTAGCAATTATTCGAGATGTTCGTCGATCAGTTGTAAGTAATGTTGAATGATACCAAGACATGAATTATTTTTCTTTATCTAAAATAGTTATATATAAATAAAAATATGTCACTTTTATTTATCTTTATATTGACTATGTTCTATTATTAATGGAATGATTCTTTCTAACTTACACTTCTTTTTCATATGTCAGTTATTATATTTTGTGTTTATACAAGAAACAAATGATAGAAAACAAAAGAGAGAAAGAAAAAACTAGGAACGACCGTCAAAAAAAAAAAAAAAGAATCTAAGTGTTTTTCACATCTACTAATGCTTCATCTTGTCTTTTCTATGCTTCTTTTTTCTTGCTAGAAACTGTTTGATTAGCTATATTGTCATTTTTTCTATGATTGAATCGATCCATGAAAATATTTAGATGAAGATGGGTTTTAATAACTGGATTATTTGCGACTTCATAAAGATTTATATTTATCGAGTTCTCTTTTTGTATATGCAATTAGCATATTATGATCTTATATAAAAGATTTTAGCATGATTAGCAAACATAGAGAATACATGTATATATTATCGAGCAATTATTTCTACACATATAATGTGCTTCACTGTTTTTTTGAATAATTTTTAATAGGAATGTCAGAGAGATTTGCGGTTTTTATCATTCAAGAGAGAGAGAGAGAGAAAATCCGTGGTCATCGAAATTCTATTGGTCGGCAATTGACTAATTAGGTGAGTTCTTGGTGGAGATTTTTGAAAATGATATTCTGAAACTATTTATCTTTAGTTAATAGAACTAATTGACAGAACTCTCGATCTACGCAAGGGTAACATTTTCAGTTTGAGAGTTATAAGACTTCCGGTTTCAGTCAACTGATTTATGATCACTCGGAAAAGCAGCTAGACAGAGATCATTCACCCTCTTGATGATGGAACTGTTTCAACTGATAAATTATTTTTGATCTCGGACTCGATTCTAGTGAGATATGAAACGTTCCAAAAGGTCTTTAGATCTTCCTTTCAGACTTATAGCCATTTGACTGGAATTTTAGGCTATAGCACGATATGCATCAACAAATTGAATGACGATACTTCAACCTGAAATTTCGCCTACAGATAGATTAGAATGTTCTAAAAATTTCAGACCGAAATGCCATCATTCAATTTGTTGATACATACCATATGCCATAGCCTAAAATTCTAGTAAAATGACTATAACTCTGAAAGAAAGGTCTACGAGCATTTATCCTTTTGTAACATTTCATATTTCACTAGAATCGAGTTAGAGATCAAAAATGATTTCCCATATTGTAAAGACCGGACAGTTTTTAGCGGTAAATTGCAGAGCCGGGAACCAGATAAGTAAAACCGGTGGTTTTTCTGAGCATTTTTATGACATGGGAAGGTACAAGAAAAAAACATTTAAAATAGCAAAATCGATCATTTGGAGCAACTAAATGTCAATGATCATCAGCGAACCCATTCATTTTAGCGATAAACCGCGGTAAATTGTAGCGACGGGAGCCGGTAACCGAACCAGTAAAACCGCAGTTTTGTTCCTCAAAAGGGAAATAACTTCAGAATATCATTTTCGAAAAATCTCCATCGAGAACTTACCTAATTAGTCAATTAATGACCATAGCTCTTCTCTCTTCAATGGTGAAAACCGCAGATCTCTCTAATATCACAAGTTATTCAAAAAAAAATATTGAAGCATGTAGAAAAATAATAAGACTAACATATTAGTTTTGTTTTTTTTCATAAAAAGTCATTACGTATAGTCATTGAGTATAAATTCTAAAGATAATAAAATCTTTTTTTTTGTTTGTTTGTTTTATAAAGTAACTCAATTATTCCATCATTCGGTTCATAGATATTTAAAGAAAATTATAATAACATAGATCTCTCTTCGTAATCAACTAACATTAAAAAGAAATGAAATAAAAATGTAGTATTATAAGACTAATATAATCTTTTAGGCTATGTATTATTCAAAATTCTTAATCCATTCTGAGAGACATATATATAATATGACATAGTACGATTTTTTTAAAAATATTATTAGATTTAGAAAATAGTATGTCAGCCAATTTGTTTTGTTGATGTATATTTTCTTTATTTGTTTATCAAGATAGATTACTAAAAAAACTACATATATATATATATATACAAGTCAATGCATGATTATATTCGATGTATGGATAAAGGAGGTTTTTGCTTGTTTGTTTGGTGTAAAAAACAAAAAAAAAAAAAAACTTATTTATTAATTAAGAAGTTTTTGAATTTGATCTTTTTTTTTCTTAAAATCTTATGATTGATTAATATTAAGCATTATTGATTGTTTTTTTGAATGATTTATTTGAAATATTATTTGATTATTTAATTTTTTTTTATGTTTTAAACGACAATGAAATAGATCACAATATGCACGTCGATATTTATTTGAAATAACATTATAAAGTATTGGATTAATAACTGAACCAAAATAAAATGTTATACCTGATATAACATATAAATAAGCCATAAAATTAGATAATAATGATAATTCAAAATTAAAATTTGAATATAATGTTATTATAGCTAGAAGTAAACGTTGTAAATATAATGGAGCATAACAAACAAAAAATGCAATAACAACAGCCACTAGATATAAATTAAAAAAAAAGAAAATTATGAAAATTATTCAAAAAAAAAAAAAAGGATTTTTCATAAGGTGCCGGAAATTCAAAATCACAGTAAAATTTTTTTTGTCTTTTTTTGTACTTGGTTAGATAGAGGGCACGAAAGTGATTATAAAAAAGTAGTTTTCAAATTTTCAAAAAATATTTTTGCCAAAAAAAAATTCAAAATGGTGCAGAACCACATTTTTGGGCAAAATGACTCAATTTTTAAAATGATGCCATATTTTTGTTTTTTCATTCTTTTTACTTCTCCAAACCAATATTTTCTTGTTCCTTGTGTGAAACTGACTATAGAGAACTATATTAATATAGTTCTCTATAGTCAGTTTCACACAAGGAACAAGAAAATATTGGTTTGGAGAAGTAAAAAGAATGAAAAAACAAAAATATGGCATCATTTTAAAAATTGAGTCATTTTGCCCAAAAATGTGGTTCTGCACCATTTTGAATTTTTTTTTGGCAAAAATATTTTTTGAAAATTTGAAAACTACTTTTTTATAATCACTTTCGTGCCCTCTATCTAACCAAGTACAAAAAAAGACAAAAAAAATTTTACTATGATTTTGAATTTCCGGCACCTTATAAAAGTTCATCTCAATGAATTTTATTAATTAAAGTCACAAATAGAATGTTCGGATTCCAATACCTATCGGTATGGATACAGAAAATTTTGACAGACTGCTTTTAGGTATGAAAAAAAAAATGTCCTGTTTTATTTAACATAAAAGATTATAAAGGATTTTTTGGAATAAAATAGTATTGATAAGATCTAAAGATTGAATTATTTCTTTTTCTTGAAACAAACTTATGATTATCTTACCAAGAGTTTTAACAACTACTTTTCGAGCTTGACAACGTGCACGCATTTTTAACCATGAATATGAATTAATTTGTTGTTGTTGTTGTTGTCTATCTTGTACATCTTTATTTGATAAACCTGAATGAGATGAATTATTATCTGTATATTTTTTTATATTTATTCCATTATTTGATAATGATGATGTACTAATTTCAATTTGATTTGAATAAATTTCATTTTTATTAACATGACGTAATGCTTTACCAATAAATAAATAAATAGCTCCAATAATAATCATTGGAAAATAAAAAAAACAAAATGATGTTATTATAATAATAATTGATAAAATTTTTTTAAGACTTTTTTTTGGTATACATGATTTACAACTATTTGTTATATCTTTATCTAAAGAATTAATTTGAATTAATTTTGTATTATTATTTATAAATACAATTGTTGATAAATTATTTGATATAATTGATGAATTTATTTCAATTTCATAAGATAATCCAAGTGGAAGACTAAAACCAATTGATATTAACCAAATAATAATAATTATATTTTGTGCACGACGAAAATGACTTAATCGATGAAAATGTATTGGATGTACAATAGTAAAATAACGTTCACATGTAAATGCTAATATAGTTAATATAGATGAACAAGTAAAAAATTCAGCACATATATTTCTTAATTTACAAAATATTATTGATAATGGCCATTCACGATTATAAATTTCAAGCATTTCTAATGGTAAATTACACATTAACATCATTAAATCAGAAACAGCCAAATTAAGAAGATAATAATTAGTTGGCGTACGTAAATGTGTATTATATATAATAATAAAAATTGTCATTATATTACCAATAAAACCAATAGTAAATATTAATGAATAGATAATTAATATAAGTTTTTCAATAAAATATGGATTCGAAAAAATACCTTGATATATTGATGGACATTTATTTGTACTAGGTATTACTAACATTTTCTTGTCTTATTATTCTTAAAGATTTTATTTATCAATTAAAAATATAGAATATTTTCATCTATTAAATATAATTAATAATTTTCTAAAACATTTATATATATATTTAGTGGTCTAGATCATTTTCAAAGTCAGAAAACATATGAAACTCTTTTCACTAGATAATTATATCCTAACTATTTTTTTTTTGCTTTTTTTACAGATTAGTGTCGTTGACATACCCACGCATAGGATAATCCAATAATCTATCATAGATCTAAACAGGAAAAGCACTATAAAAAACAAAAGAAAAGAGCAAAAAAAAAGAAACTAGATAATCATCAACGAATGTACTCGGGATACTGATTGAAATAGACAAAAACAAAAAACAGACGAAATGCTTTTAACTAATATATAGATAATAAAAAAATTGATTTTTACTATTAAGCATTTATATTAATAAAATTTTAAACTTTATAAAAATAAAAATCGAAATCAAACATCATAAACTTCTAAATTTCATTTTTGAAAAAAAATAAAATAAAAAGAAAAAAGAACATTGTAATAGAATAATATTTTAACTCTTTATCAAGAATGAACGAAAAGAAACAACGAAGGAAAAAAAAAAGATAATTACATCACAACGATGCACTCGCTCGAAGGAAACAACAACTAATTGTATTTGCTTTTTTTTGGCGTCAAACAAACATTTGTTAATGGAACAAAAAAGAAAAATTCTATAATCAAGTATATTCTAACAATTGTTCATTTGATGTTATATACATACTTAAAAATACCTACCTTTTTGCGGAAGATAGAATTTAAATATTGATTGAGCACTTATTACAAAAAGAAAGCCGGTGAAAAGTAAAAGATGCGTAATGCGTTTTTCCTTTCTGCTATTTCAATTGAATGAAACAACATATAGCCTAGATATGAATTCCTTTAGAGTGTTTCGAATTCTAAAAATTGTTAACAATTAATATGCTCAGATCGTATAATAGTGAATAGTGTATTCTAAAAATCTTCCATTGAGGCTAGTTTAAAAACTAGAAAAATCTAATTATCATTATTATTTGAAAACGACATGATAATACGCGACAAGAATTAAATAACTGTGACTTTAATAAATAGAAAATAGAATTGTTCTAGGCATTCTTTTTTTTTTGTGTGTCATACAGAAAATTTTAATGAATACTTCAACTAACAATATCCCTTCTATGTTCATTTTTTTTTAACTTATATCATAATAACTCTCAAGGCAGTTTTGATAAAAAAAGAAGTGTAAGTACTGTCGTTCTCACAGTTTTCCTAACTTTCGCATCTATGAAAATTATTGTTTTTTTTCATTAAAGCCTACTGAATATTTTTTTTTTGTGAGTCTTAAAAATGACAGGATTTCCTCAAGTCATATATATATTACAGCTTAAACTTTTGTTCATCTTTTATTAAATATTCTTTCCATGATAATAGACCCATACTTGAAATTTTATCTGAGAATGACTATTTGATCACTGCTTTAAGTATTTCTATTAATAAAAGAGAAAAAAAAATGACATGTATAAAAAAGAAACAGCTTTTTCTTAATATAAAAATAAACATGTTCTGAATAATTCTCTCTTATGAAATTTATATACTTGAACACATATATTTAATTATGTATTTCGTTTTTAGAATATGTTGAATTTTATGAAAGCAATATATCTGTTGTTTTTTTTTGTCTATACTAGAAAGAAATTGAATTAGTATTTATTGCTTAAAAGATTTTTTTTTTTATTCATAGATCAATAATCAAATATTTGTATTCTATGACGTCAACTATATGTTGTTCATTTGTATATCAATAAGTTTAAGAAAATGCAAGCATTTATTTTTTATCTAATCAAAAACAAACAAGACTATAAAGAATACTTGTTATTCTAGCTCGAATAAATCCTCTTATTTAAATATAATTTTTATATTTTGTATAAATTTAGTCAAGTAGTATTATTTTTCTAGTTGCATAAATTCGACATTGCTGATTTAATAGATAATCCGCCTTTTTTTCAGAATAATATATTTTTCATGTATCAAGAATGTAACAGATATTTAATTCTTTGTTAAATGCAATAGACATCAAAATAAAGGTTAGAAAGTAAAAAATATCTTGACTTTTCTATTTGTTCGCATACTAAATTATAGTCAAGAAATTTTTATGAATAAAAGGTTTATTGTTTTAATGACTGGATTTCTTTTCTTAAGAAGTCAAAAAAAACTATGTCAAGATGACATCCAACTTCATAGAACTGTAACTTTTCTTAAAACTAGCAAAAAAAAAAAGAGCAAGTAATTAACAAAATGTGTAACTAACTCATACCATTGGAAAATGAAAAAAAAAAAGGATAAAAGTTTGGACTCCCAAGGATCGAAGATCGTATATCGGTAACGTCTCACTTTTAGGAAGTTGTAGATCTGAGAAAAGCTGAATTTCTGAATCAAGATCTGGATCCGATCGGGTTCAGACTCGAATGATGTTTCTATCAATATCTAGAATCCTGAGTGTATATGAAAAAGTTAACGTACGGTTATTTCTTGTTATTCACTTTTCCATCTTTCGACGCTCTTAATAAATAAAAGATTTTCGCCTAGTTAAAAAGAACATTATATTAATCAGAAAAAGAAAATTGAACAGTTAATCAATGAACAAAATTCATTAAACCAACATCTTCAGCTGTATGAAATAGTTTGAGTTGTAAAAACGAGATCAATCAAGTTATAAGCTGCAGGTCTACATCTTTATAAACTAGAATCGGTAGCTTCCTATTCTCTATAATATATGAACTATTGACTTAGTGCATTTCTGAACGATTAAATAAAAGGATGGTGAAAAAAATATGTTCCACTCTAGATAGAATAAACAATCTTTCTATAATTAACAATAGCAGTTACATTGTGCTTTGCATTTTAAATCCCATAAGAATTGCGCTAACAGCTTATTTATACAAGGAAGAAACGTTAATGTTCGACACGATATTTTATTTAGCATCGAGGTCGAGGGATGACGGCTTCTTAAAGATCAAGTTGACCTCTTCCGGAAGAGAAAATCAACATTGCTTCAACATCTATAAATTTTGCTATTTTCTTTAGAATTTCATATTCATAAAAAAAAAAAAGAAATATAGATTGTCTAAGAATGATAATTTGTTTTAAAATAAAACAGCAAATTATTAATTAATAATGAATGATCGTACAGCATCATTCTTTTTAAATTCAACTTATGCGAAATAATCACATTCAATATGAATGTACACTTGATCACCCCAATATTGAAGTTAAATATACGTATGATAAATAGAATTCATTAAAATTTAATAACATTCTTACTTCAATTATTTTTGCATAATCAACAATTTGAAGTTACAAAAGATTTTAAACTCAATATTTATCTTGAATTCATTTGTTACATTTAGTTCATAACAAGTACTGACTTAATCAATAATATCTTTTCACCTTGAAAACTTCTGAAAAATGATTCATGCTAATCCAATGAAGTAGTTATATTTATTTTTAATCTCTGTTGAAGGTTTATCAAAAAAAAAAAGAGATTTTGAACGAGATATTAATTCTTAGAATATAATTTTTATGCTTTTTTTTGTCTTATATTTTTGAATCAATGTTATCCTACTTCAATATGTCGATCTATTAAATGATTAATTTTAATTTTAAATATTTTATATAAATGAATTCGTATCATTATTGTATTATATTTCTAATAAAAGAATAATAATTTATCTTGAAATACATTTTTATAAATATTCATTTGAATTGAAAGAGTTTATATATAGTATTAAAAACAAGATCAAAAAAAAAATTCCATCAGGACTTATAATTAAGCAAAGATAGATGATATCTGTGTATTAATGACAAAGAAATTTTGCTCTTTTCTCTCTTCCAAAGTTTCCTGACTATGATTGAAAGTAGAACAAAGTGATAATATCTCCGATTCTTATCTACATCATATCGCATTGTCTGTTGTTCATACTGACTTAGGTTTTTTTTTGTTTTGGATATTCTATTTATAGTTTATGAAACTGTAAAACGATTAATAGTCTGATACTATGGTACCTCAAGCGAAGGACGCTATTTTGTTTTCATTGAATAAAATGGGTCAAATAACTTCTTATAGATTAATTATATCATCAACATTGCTAAAATTTCATATATCAAAAAGTTAAAATCATGATAGGACGTTCAAAATGTTTCAAGACTGATTTTACTTAAAAAAGCAAAAGATAAGTGCATTATAAATGTATGTTTTCTTTTTGAAGGCGAGCGCAGTACACTTTCGCATAGCTGGTGTGAAGTCATTTTCAGATAGATGGTTCAGATACTGATGTAATAATTAACTTCGATTAGAACCAGTTGGATTCAAAATTTTCAGATCCAGACCAGATTTGAAGAAACGACAGATGATGTATTGTCATGTTGCAAAATGACATCAGCCGAAATTGAATCTCGCTGTTGTTTTTAATTTTTGGATAAAGTTCTTTTTTATCAAATGATCTGCGTAATATATTTTAATGATTGTCATACCCAATAGTATGGACTTTTTGAGAATTATCTCATTATAATCTCAGAAAAATGAAAATAAAAGTTTGTCAGCAGACTTTGTTAGTTTTGTTTGTGTTGGTGAATCAATTTGTTTCTATTACGATTGTATACGTCCGTCATAAATAGATTCTTATACAACTTTATTTATGATTTCCTCTCTTGTATAATGTTATAATTATCCATAAGAATAATAAGGAATATTATAATATTTATATTACTAATGTGAAAGAAATCACAATTGTACAGTTTATAGTGAATGTTGAAATCTAATAAAATATCGAATATATACATATTTATCACGACCTATTCGTATAAGAGATTCGATGAAGTCATTCTAAACTTTTAAAAAAAAGACTGACGAAGGAATCTCTTCAAATATCAAATCGCTTTTCAATGGAGATGATGTTTATTTGGCGAGTAATAGAAAAGTCTAGAATGGTTTGATTTTTCTATTATTCATCAAATGAACATCATCCTGGTCGGAAAGCGATTTGACATCTGGAGCGAGGTTCCCTCATAAGTTTTAATTGACAATGAAATGGATTTCGTCATAAATAACTATGTAATTCAAATTATTTTTGATCTCTGAACAACCATGAATGATTGCTCTTGTCGAGTTATTGAGCTTACACTCACTCCGCTTTCATTCTGGTGAGGACATTAGATTATATCGAATATTTTTCATCAAAAATATCATTCAGTTATAATAACATATAAACAATGCTTGCTCGAATATTTTATTAACTTGAAAGATTTTATAGATAACTAGAATTCTTTTAGAAAATAAGAAATGCATGCATGATGTTAACAAAAAACTACAAATTTCATATAGTATAGATAGTTCTTGATCATATTTATGTTATTTTCGTACATAAGTCTTGTTACCATTTGCATTCCAATAGAAACGTCCACCTCTGGATCCTTCCATAATAGGTTGATTGTTTGCACTACCACGAGTTGCCATAAATTCGCCTGTGAATCGACCGCCACTACCTCTATGGATTGTAGAGTTAGTAGGCATTGGTGTTTGATAAGGCATACACATGGATGAGATATTCGGCGAAGGCATATGACTGCCCAACATCATTTGACGCATTTCATTAGACAAAAAGTCATTATCATCATCATAGTTTCTTCGAGAACGAGCTGTTGACTGTTCTCTCTCTTCATTTCTTCTCTAAATACACACATAGAGAGTTTGTTATAGAAAATAAAATTCTTGATTTTAATAGATTAAATTACTCGTTCATTTCGTGCATCTTCTTCTGCTCTTATTCTTCTTTCTCGTTCTTCTTGTTCGCATCTTTCAGCTCTTTTTCGTTCTTCGTCTCTAATCTAAAATTAAAATAAAACCTAAGACTACAAAGTCTTATGCTAATAAACAAAACTTACTTGTTGTTCACGTTTTTCTGCTTTTCGTCGTTCTTCTTCTCGTGCCTAAAATCATACAAAATAATAGAATAAAAATTTTTGAGTTTAATGAATACACTCACTTCTCGTTCACGTTTTTCTGCTTTTTGTCGTTCTTCTTCTCTTGCCTAAAAACACATCATATTTTAATATAAAACAAACAATCTTTTATTTGTTTTTTTTTTACTTTTGCAACTAATGCATGTTCATATTCTTTTTTCTTTCTACGTTCTTCGTCGTCTCGTCTTGCTTGTTCTTCTTTTCGTTGTCTTTCAATTCGTTGATATTCATCATTAGTATAATAATTTCCATTATTATTTTGTACCATTCGATCAATCATTTGAAGTAATTGTTTAGTTTTTCTATCCAATGGTTCACCATTTATTTTATTATTAATAGTAAATTTACGATTTCCACATTTTTGAATTAAATCTTTCAATTCATCAGATCGATTTATAAAATCATCAATAGTTTGACCTTCATCTAATTGATCTTCACGTGTAAAAATCACAATACAATATTTAGCAGCATCATCACCGAATATTTTTTTAATGAAATCTACTGTATTTTTTTCTTCAGGTGAAAAACGACCAACACGAAGAATAATTAAAAAAGCATGTACACCTGGTGATGTCATAGTAAAAATTTGCGAAGCAATTATCTGTTGTACTTGTTCATTTGTTATACACATATCTGTATCAAAAAAACCTGGCGTGTCGACAACCATTAATTGTTTTTGTCTTCCATCAATATCAGGTACAATAGCCGTTTTAACTTCACAAGTTTTTGTTATTGAATTAGGTGATTGTGTAGAATAAAATGCAGATCGTGAATGTAATAATGAATTGCCAATGGAACTTTTTCCTAAAATCGAAATTGTTTAAAAAAAAAAACAAAGTTTTATTTTATATTTTTGACACTGACCATTTCCTGTTCTACCAATTAGAACGATACGTAATTGATCTTGTGAAGAAGCCTAAACAAATATTTAAAAATTGTATTCATTTCACAAAAAGAAAATTTTTTTTTTCTTACCATATCGTATCTATGGTTTGTTGATCAAATTTATTGAAAAGTAATGTAATATTTTCGTAGAACCTGTATTTATATTGATTCAAATACGAAGAAAAAAAAATCTATCATCGAAGTAACTACATTTGCATCTTATAAAAGATGAAATTACAATCTGATTGAACGAAATGTTTACTTTGCAATGAGTTTTTTTTTCCACTACTAGGCAACACCTCTGCCGTCTGGTGATGTCAAGCCAAAAAAAAAATCAATATTCCCACTGGGTTCTTTCCATTAGAAAGAAGTTTGTATACTTAGTCTAAATAACCTCTAAATAATTTTACTATTATTGGCACGAAACAAAATGCCGAAAAAATGTCAATTAGAATCAGTACTCAGTTATGGATCTGAAGGTACTGTATATTCTGGTTCATGGCGTGATAAATCTGCCGCTATTAAAGTATTTTCAAAGAATTATATTCATCGTGCTGAAAATGAAATGAAACTTATTACAAACTGTAATCATCAAAATATTATTAAATATTTTGATCTCGAATATGAACAAGGAAATGCTTATCTCTCAATGGAATATATTATGGGTGGAAATCTTTATGAATTTATTCGAACAAAATTTACTTCATTTTCATATTGGACAATCATAGATCAAATTCTAACCGATATTGCTCGAGGAATGATCTATCTACATAATCATAATATTGTTCAAGGTGATTTAAAAAGTCATAATATTCTTTTACGAGATGACAATCATCAAGGTGTAATATGTGATTTTGGTATTTCAAGATTGCTTGAAAATGATATTGTAATAAAGAAACGAAATCAAACTGCCAAAGGTAATTAGTTTTGTGTTTATTGTCTTTATCTCATTTTTAAATTCATTTATAGGAACAATTCGATGGATGGCACCTGAAATATGTACTCCACCACCAGAACAATCATCATTTGAATCGGATGTATGGAGTTATGGTTGCATAATACTTGAAACTACAAGTGGTCGTGAACCTTGGATCGATCAATTTAATGATGATGCTACACTTTTTCGAGCTCTTCAACATAAAGAAAATGCACCTATCTTTGCACGAATATGTGCTAATGAATCCGGTCCATCTCATATTTGTAAATTACTTATTCAATGTTGTACTTGGTCAAAAACTCATCGTCCACGTTTTGTTGATATTCTCAATCGTCTCGAAACTGTATATGATGAAGGAACATCGATTGATGAAAATTTTCATCAAATGTCTATTGATATACCTATCTCCAATGATTCATCATATTTGAAGGAAAATTACACGAATGAAAATGAAAATATAGAAACACAATCAATTCATTCATTACAAAATGAAGAATTAAATGATGATACTAAGAAAATATTACCAAGATCAAATAAATCTCAGGAAGGACGTCTTACTGGAGAAGTTTTTACTAGTAAAGGCAGCGCAAGTGGTCGACCTATTTATGAAGGCATACGAGGTGGACGCTATTATTTAACAGCAAGTGGATCTAAAGTCTATTTGCATAAATAGATGTAACATTTAGAAAAATCTTGTTTTTCTTTTTTTTTTTGTTAATTAAATATCGTATAGATCAATTCCAGGAACTGAACTTATCAATTTCTAATTCTTTCAAATATGGAGATATTTTTTAATAATCCCAATCCCAGTATATATATTTATTAGTTAATAACAATTTAATTATCATTCATAAAAGAAAAATAACAAAATTAAATTAAACTTGTTCAGGAGGAGAATGATAAACACCACTCCTTCGTCGAAATTTCATTAATAAACGATTATATATAGAACGTGTATAATTTTCAATTGATTTTTGATTTTGTCCATAAGCATTTAAATATATTCCAAATGCTACAATAGCACCAGACCATAAATATCTAAACAACAACAACAAAAAAAAATGAATTAATTTATAATATAAAATAGAAATAATTATAAAATCTTACTGAAAAGTAAATGGTTTGGTAAAAGCAATAAATGAGAGAATAATTGTAATTGTCTTGCGAAATGTTGTAACTAAAAACAGACGATATTATTACAAAAATTTCTGTTGTTTTTTTATTTTTTTGGAATAAACAAACCAGTTACAGCTATCAGCGCACCAAAATGTCGGACTAGATTAAGTACACAATTAACACCGAGATAACCCGCAAATGCGTAAATCATAGTAAGAACATAAGATTTTATCGGATACTACAAAATAATAATAAAAAAAAAAAAACTTAAATTATATATTTTGCTTTTGTCTAATAAGAAGTTTAACATACAGCCCACCAAAGCCAAAAAGCTTCTTGCATTGTACCAAATATTGAATCGTATACAAGTAAATAAACAGCACCGATTGAATACGAAAAAAGTATCTAAATGAATTATTCAACATTTTGAGAAATACATTTTTTTTTATCAAATTTATTCAAAATTTATTCGAAATTTACTACTATCAATAAAAGTCGAGGTCAGACTGCATTGAACTTTTACGTTTGGAAGAACCTAGAGATACGACGGTCCATCAGTTTAAATGTGCTGCCGTATAGTAATGCATCCTAGAGTATTGCTGCTAACATCAATGTACATGTTTAAAAAACTTATGACGATAACGGATTCTTTTCCGACTAATCAGATATCGTAATTCTAAAAGAAGATAGCAGTATTACGATGGCGGTTGTTACCACAGGCTCTATGTATACTCATTGACTTCACGGTAAAGTTCATCGTTGCATTCCTAATCGTACCAAAATTTTGAGAAACTGATCACAGATTCGGATTCCTCAAATCCGATCATCTTTGATCAAACTTTATAAAAGATCGTTATTTTTCAAAACATGCATTTTCTTTTTGTAAACTCGCAAAGTTTTGTGTTGTTAATTATCTGATAACGTAAGTTGTGAGTAATTGTAACTTCCTTTCCCTATTGGAGACAAGAAAAACGAGCATACTCATATGAGAGTGAATTGTACAAACCCAGTTTTCAACTTCTTTTTGCTTTCTTTTTAGAAAGAAAATGAATGTGCCATTCTTAATAAAAATATTACCGACTAGTTTCTTCTTTTCCTATTTTTTCTTTGATTTACGTTCATTTCTTGTTATGTTTCTTCTCGCGTTCTTGTATTTTAGTTACTACTATTACTTCATTCTCTTCCTTTCTGCTTCGTTCCATCTGCTCGTTCATCCATCTATTTCTTGTCTTTTATATACTCATCTTTCTTTCTTTTTTTTCTTTCTCCTACACATTGATGCAGCAAGATGAATTTCTCTTTGTACTGTTAGGCCTATTCGTGCAAAGACTTCTCAATTGCTTAATAAAAAAAAAAATTGCTGACTCATTCATGAATTGCATCAGCACTGGAAAAAACAAGGGGTATAAAAAGGAGAGAAAAAGTCACAGTATACTAAGAAATGACACTAAAACGTAACTGCAAAAAAAATAAAAAAAGGTGAGTGACAATCAAATAAAATTGCTTTCTTATATACTTTTTTCTTCTGATAAAATAGTGATCGAGCATCAAATGGAGAACGTCTGTTATGGAAACTAGTTGTAGTTAATCATCATGTTCAAGAAGACTGGTATACATTGAAGAATAAATTTCCCGAAGATTATCAGCAAATGAAGCAACACTTGAAATGGACACCAACAGAAAATATTTCAGGCAAATTAATTCAAATAAAATTGGATACTCGTATATGGGAATACAAACTATCAGGAAATAATCGAGTACTATTTATTCTCAATTTCGAGCGACAAGAAGTTATAATAGAATATGCTGGTCATCATCTGAATAAACATCGTACTGACCAACTAATTCGCAAAATAAGCAAGAAATTATAAACTGTCATGGTCAATAGTCAAAGTTCACCTGTCTAAGTATGCTTAAGCAACCTTTCAAGTAAAACACTTCAATGATTAATCTAACGAGTATTCATTACAATTTATGCCGAGCATCATTAGCAACAGATTAAAAAGCCTATGACAATCTATTAAAGTAAACAAGTCATCGGTCCAGAGTTAAATATTTGCTATCTGTGGGCTTTCTTTCGAAGCCCACCCCCCCTACATATGAGCAAAAAAGGAGAGATAACATGGACCGCAAACAATCAGTGAAGTTTCTTCGGGGGGTGTATCAAAGATAGAGCGAGTAGTGTGACTTGAAATACCTGCCGCACTATCCTTGATATCTCTCTCCAGAAGAATGACACATCGATAAGGTATCATGGTAAGAGATCAATATTATTTCTTTTCGTTTTGATTTAAATCATACCTATAATGTACATTCTTTCATATATTTTAGCCTGTTTACTTCCATCAGCATGAGAAAATATTAAAAAAAAAAGAAATATTATCATCTCTTGATTTTCTAAGTTTTGAATTTTAGAATCTTTATTTACAAATAAAGACAAGTTGATATTCTTTAGAAGAATCTTTTGAGATTTTTTTTCGTATAGAACATAATTTAATCTCTTCGATACTGGAAAAAAAATTGATTATCAACTTTTTACTTTTCATACCATTTCAGAATTACTTGGTTTATATTCTTTCAATGCTTTTTCTTGTACATTACCAATAACAGCATCAGCAACTAAAGCACAACATACAAGCCATACACCTAAATATATATAATCATACAAACTAAGAAATATTTCAGTGATTTGTTTTTTTTTTTCTTTTACCTAATAGATCAAATTCCGGTTGAACTTGAGAATCAGCCAATGTAAAAAAGATAAGACCAATAGTCATACATAAACAAGCAAGTACATCATACATATTATAACGTTTTCCTATAGGTAATACAAACAAAAGATAACAGTTGATGCAAGGTTTTTTGTATTAATTTTA